>JAPMLY010000906.1:0-32500 GCA_026401115.1 Tetraselmis chui
GGTGGAAACAGACGGCGAATGGACCGGGGACAGGAGAAAATCTGGCTCGGGGGCAGGAGAGCCAGCCGGACACCGTCTGCGGCCTAGCTATTTCCTCTTCCCAGTCCTCGCCGGAGGAGAGAGGGCTAAGCTAGGTGGTGAGTTGCGCCGGGAGGAGCGACAAATATCTCGGACGGGGATGTGCAAGGATCGAGTCGGGGCCGTCGATGATCTGAGCGAGGGGGTTTTGTACCTGCCTTCCCCCCCCATCTCCGGCACGACATGAGTCGCACAAGAGCAGAGGTCAGGCAGGTCCGACTCGACAAGCACCAGCTGACCAGCTTAGCTGATCAGCTACCACGCAGCGGTAGGAGCCTAGCGCTTCGTGGAGACTAGCGACATTTTATATTTCATACTATATCCAAAGAATTACGTATATATGAAAAAACATATAAATACTTGGTTACGTGTATGTTTTAGACGGTATCGTTACTGCCAATGGAGAGGTTGGGATCAGTGGTTCACGGTCTAGCTCTTTGTGACGAGTACAGTCCTGCAACAGTACATTCCATGACATTGTACATGTACTCGTTACGGATACCAATTCGTGCTTTTCCATCGGACGGACGTATACTCGTGGGTACGTCGCTACTGCAATATTATAATGGTGCTGATGCTACAGTACGACCAGTACCTCCCGGTACGTACAAATATGCATAATTAGCCTAACTAGCCAGAAGACGCGCCAGAACGAGCTCTTCAATGCAGAAGGAGCCGCGTCGTGAGACCCAATGCTAGGCAGGCCGTGTCTCGAGGACAAATGACGACGGTTGAGCAGCACTAACGCCTGACACGTAAGCAAAGCTTGCAGGCGTAACTAGTCTGGGCTGAAACCTATTTAAGCCCAGTGCAGTAGAGGGAGGTGACAGAACCTTTTAACAATTCCTTTGTTCATTTTACAACATCTACTGCCCAAGTACAGCAGTGAAACATCTCTCATCAATTGCCTCTCGACAACAGTATTCTGCCATCTTGCAGCAACAAGACTAGACAGACTAGAACAGATTTGTGCTAGCGTTTAGCTTTCAGAGGCTAACCGCCACATCTTGTTAATATAAGACCACTAACGGCACATACTGGGGGGGGCCAGAGACAACAGCCTGTTTCACCCGGTACATGCTGTAAACAATTTCAATTTCAATTTCAATTTGTGTGTATGTGTGTGTGGGGGGTGGGGGTGTATATGTGTGTGTGTGTGTTTGTGTGTATCTACTTACTCGTCTCTCTCTCTCTCTCTCTCTCTCTCTCTCTCTCTCTCTCTCTCTCTCTCCCTCTATCTATCTATCTCTTTATGATTAGCCACTACCAGTGTTTGTGTGTGTGTGTGTGTGTGTGTGTGTATGTGTGTGTGTGTGTGTGTGTGTGTGTGTGTGTGTGTGTGTGTGTGTGTGTGTGTGTGTGTGTGTGTGTGTGTGTGTGTGTGTGTATGTGTGTGTGTATGTGTGTGTGCTTGCGTACACAATGCGCGTCTCCCTGTGTGTGTGGGGGAGCTAGAGTTTAAGCTAGTGAATGTGTATGTTTGTGTGTATGTGTGTGCATCTGCTTATCCGTCTATCTGTCACTCTCTCTTTCTCCTTCTCTCCCTCTTTCTCTCACTCTCTTCCTCTTTCTCTCTCTCTCTCTCTCTCTCTCTCTCTCTCTCTCTCTCTCTCTCTCTCTCTCTCTCTCTCTCTCTCTCTCTCTCTCTCTCTCTCTCTCTCTCTCTCTCTCTCTCTCTCTCTCTCGCTCTCTCTCTCTCTCTCTCTCTCTCTCTCTCTCTCTCTCTCTCTCTCTCTTGCTTTGTGCTTAGGCGCTACAAATGTGTGTGTGCGTGTTTGTGTGTGTGCTTTTGCGTATACAATGCGTGTCTCCGCGAATGTGTGTGAGCTTGAGTTTAAGCATGTGAGTGTGTATGTATGTATGTTTTGTGTACTGGTTGTGTGTGTGCATGCGTGTGCTTATGTGTGTGTGTGCTTGAGTATGTGTGTGTATGTGTTTGTGATTTTGTGTGTATTTGTTAGTGTGGGCGTTAGCGCCATCAAAGAGCATCAACCCAGATTCCACGAAAATCGTTTTCCGGCATTATCTTCCACCCGGAGTCCGGAATGGGGCCCGAGAAAGTTACCGCACGCAGCCACACACCCAAAATCGCTGGTCCCTATCCACACACATATCTAAACCCTACCAACATCTCAATCCATTCGTTTTAGTATGAACCCCTTGTCAAGCTACGTGTTACGCAACTACGATTGTATTGAATCGTAATTACGCGGGGAGCACTACAGAGTCGCAAAAACGCTATACTAAATGTCGCCGCACGCAAATAGGATTGCGAGTTTGCAACTAATTTAAAATGCCTAAATAGGCCATTGGCCTTTTACCTCGAGATCCAACTCGGCACTAGCCACGGACGGTCTATGTAAAGGCTTTAGTGTGCTTCCCTCACATTCTTGGTAAGGAACACAACTTGTTTAGCGTCCCACTGTTCCCGGTAGCAGCCGGTCGAGGATAATTACTTACGCGTACTATATTCATATGTATGTGGTTTGAAGGACGTATGTGTGGCACGCGCAAGCGACTACAGACAGAATAACCTCCTCGGGAGGATAGCGCCCCCTCCCCCACACTCACACAGAATAAAAATGAAAATAAATCTCTTCGCATAGACTCATGTCAAAATGCAAGCTGTCCCTCGCACAACCGCAAGGCTTAGTGCGTGTTGCATGCGGCTGCACGCGGTGGCGGTCGATCCCGTCGCCCCGTCGGCCTATTACGCTTGCTACTTTTGTTAGTCTTTTGTACCACGGAAACTGCAACGTGTATCGTCGCATACGAGAGGCAAGGTGTGGACATGGCCAAGTGTACAAATATCTAGGCGGCGGTTCACCACCGCCTGTCGTCTTCACGTGTTGCATCCTATTGTCACTCTTGCCCTTTTGTTTCCCCTCCCTTGTTCCCTGCCCGTGCTCGTGTAGTTCTTCCTGTAATCAAAATACGTTCACCACCGCAGTGTACCACGTCGTGACTAGTACAGGTACCTGTACAAGTGAAACTGAGTAGAACAGTGGCACATAGTTGTGATTTCTTACAAGAAAAAGCAATGGAGGGCACCAAGCAAAAAGAGGGCACCAAGCACCAAGAAAAAGCAGTGGAGGGCACCAAGAAGGAGGGCAAAAGGAGGGCACCAAGAAAAAGCAGTTGAGGGCACCAAGCAAAAAAAGGGGAAAACCTAAGCCCGAGGAACAAAAAGGCATGCCACTGCGTCGACACTGCCCTCCTGAAAAGCGTCGCGGAGATAGGAACCCAGATTGCCGTGAAGAGTAGCAGATAGACGTTGCATAAATTCACGTCGCACATCCCCCCGAAAACGCCGAAACGGAACATAAGTAGATCGACGAACGAAATGTTGCATACGGACATAACTGTCACAAAGCAAGGAGCGAGAGTAAGCAGCACCCATGCCAGGGAAGCGACGAACAATCACCAAAATAGCCACGCGATTAACCAACTCAGCCGCCATCGGCGCCAGCCGGCCCCCATCCCCCATGGCAAAGGGATAGTAGTCATGGATCGACTGAACCGAAGGCGTGCCAAGCAAAGCAAAAGTGCGGAGGTCCGCATCAAGTTTGCCGTGCTGAGCTCCCAATGCAAGGGTGCCATGGAGTGGGAGACGAGCACATGTACGAGGAACATTGGTGTTCGTGCGAGCATTTGTAACCGTCACATCAACAACAAGATGAGGGTGCGGAGCAATGAAGTCTAACCAAACCACATCCCTAGGGCGATCTCGAGAAGCTCCCGACCGAATACGGCGGACCTCCAACCGCAAGTCCCGCCCCTAAGTAGCCCCGCTTCAAGCATGAACTCCAAGCACGTGGACGTGGAAGAGTGGAACGGAAGCATCGTGACTAATTAATGGATTACAAGAAGAACAAAGAAAACAATGAGGTGGCAGAAATATCGTGAGGAGGAGTTATTTACAAAACACCGCAGGGAATTTAAGTGTACTAGGGATCTATCCGCAATCTCATCAATTACGTCCTCGTACGCACGCGAACAACAGTAAATGTACCTATAACGTAATGTGGCTAGGAGAGTGTGTGGACAAGTTGTACGAGGCCTAAACGATTGCGTCGCATCCATCGTTTCATATCCGTCGCTAGTTTGGTAGTCAATGAATGTCAAAACGATTGTGCAACGATAAATATGGTGCCGTTTGACCATTTTTTGCTCACATTTTTTCCTTTTTTCTTATTTTTGCTTGGTGGTCTCCGCTGCCTTTTCTTGCAAAAATATGTAAAGATTATCTTGATTATTTTTTGCTCAAGTATGGAATCCTCTTTCAGGCGGGGTAGTGCCGGTGCCGCCTTTGTTGGTGCTGATGATGCTGCCGCTGAGGGTGGTGCTGGTCGGCGCACAGCTGCTGCTGCAGTTGCTACAGCAACCGGCGGACGTAGAGACATTGGTAGTGCTAGTGCCGCCGTTGTTGTTGCTGATGGGGGTGGTGGTGCTGGTCGGCGCACGGCTGAAGCTGCAGCCGGCGGGCGTCGAGATACTCGTCGTGTTGGTGCCGCAGTTGTTGCCGCCGTTGCTGGTGGTGTTGCTGTTGCCGGCCGGCGCACAGCTGTTGCTACTGTTGGTGCAACAACCGGCGGACGGAGAGACATTGGTAGTGCTGGTGCCGCCGTTGTTGCTGCTGGTTGTGGTGGTGGTGCTGGTCGGCGCACGACTGCTGCTGTTGTCGGTGCCGCAGCCGGCGGACGTCGAGATACTGGTAGTGCTAGTGCCGCCGTTGCTGCTGTTGCTTATGTTGCGGCTGTTGGTCGGCGGTCGGCTGTTGCTGGTGATATTGGCGTGTGCAGAGCCGCATCTAGGGGTGTTGGTGTAACTGGTGTTGCTACGGAGGGTGCAACTGCTCATGCTGCTACACGTGATGGTGCTGGTTGGAGTGCTGAGATTGTTGTTTCTACTGGAGGAGAGCGCGCTGTTGCTGATGTGCGGAGGGCTACAACTGGGGGTGTTGTTGTTGCTGCAACTGCTGCTAGTACTTCCGGTAGTGAGAGTGCTACATGGGGGGTCTCTGCGACTGCTGGTGATGTTTTGTGGCCGGCCGCTGCGGCACTTCCTAGTGGACATAGAGTCGTTGCTGGAAGGGGGTCTCGTGACGTTGCTGTTCGTGTTGCAGTAGCCACCGGTGCAAGTTCTGGGCCAGCTTTTGCACCTGGTGTCAAAGGTGGTGTTGCTGCTACACGTGGAGCCACTACTGCTAGACGGCACAATGTTGTTAATGCAGTTATTGCCGCTGGTGGGCGTCGTCATGCTGTTGTTGGTGGTGATGCTGCCGCTGCTACTGATGCTGCTGCTGGTACTACTGCGGCATGGGTGGATGCCGGTTGGCAGGCGGTTGCTGGTGTTCGTAGGCAAAGGGATGCACTTGGTGGTCCGGCTATTGGTGCTGCTACTGATGCTGGTGGGCTTCGAGCTCCTGTTGTGGGTGCTGCTGTGGCTGCTGCTTCTAGGGGAGCTACTGCTGCTAGATGGCACCAGGATGTTGCTATTGCTACAAATGCTGGTGGGCTTCGCCTTGTTGCCGTTGGTGGTGCTACTTTTGCTTATGCTAGCGGTGTTCCCGCAGGTGGATCTGCTGCTCTTACATGGCACCATGTTGTTGCTGTTGATACCGATGATTGTGGGCTTGGCCCTGCTGCTGGTGATGTTGCTAATGGTACTACTGTCGCATGTGCTGATGTTGGTTGGCAGCCGGTTGTTGGCATTCGCAAGGAGAGGGCTGGAACTAGCGGTGCTAGTATATGTAGCGGTGTTGCGGGGGTGGGTTTTGGGCTGGTTGGCGACCGGCTGTTGCCCCTGCTGGTGGGGCCGTCGGTGTTGTAGCGGCCGCCGGAGTTGGTTCGTGGCAACTTGTTGTTGGTGGTCATGATGGGCAAAGAGCTGGCCGTGTTGCTGCCGGAGACCCCTTGGCACATGTTGGTGGTGGTTGGCGCTCGGCCGTTGCTACCAGCGTCCATGAGCGGAGGGTTGCGGCAAGTGGTGTTGCAGCTCATGTTACTGCTACCGCTATGGGACTTGCGGTTGCCGGGGCTCGCTCGCGCCGAGCTGCTAGTGTTGGTGCTTGTGCTTGTGGGCACAGACATGTGGCTGGTGATAGGACCGCTGGTGGTGCTTATGTGTTGGTTCGCGCCCGGTTGCTGCTGCATGGGCTGTTGGACAGAGAGCTCTAGCCGGTGATGGCGCTGATAGTGGTGCTCATGCAAGCGCTGGTCAGCGACTCGCCGATGCTGCCACGGCCCGTGGGCAAGGGATTGACAACGGTGCCGGTTCTGCAGCTGCTGGTGCCAATGGACAGAGTACTTCTGCTGCCGGGCGGAGGGCTGGAGCTGGTTGGCGGCGAGATGATGCCGTTGGAAGCCGGCGAGGTGCGGTTGCTGCAGCTGGTGCCCATGCTGGAGCTTTAGGGTCGGAGCTGGGCCTAAGTGCATCGGGTGTTCTATCCCCGTCGCGGGGGGGGTGTTACACTTGCGCTCCGTGTGGCATACGGTTTGCTGGGCGTAAATGGCGCTCTAATTTCGCCAGACACACGTAACATAATCATAACTGGCAATGGCCCCTCTACTTCCGCATACCGTCGCCAAGCTCGCCACCTTGCGACCTCCTCTCCGGCCTTGTTTTCCCTTTGTGCATCGGGCAACCACCTTCTATCTGCCACCCAAGCTCGCCCTCTTACCGCTCCATGCCTATATTGTGTGGCCGCTCCCTCTTATCCAATGGTGCCTCATGACTATGCTGGCAGCTCCCGTCCGCCGCTCATTGGACCATGCCCCCTCCGAATAGCTGTCACCCATTCCCCCCCTGCTTGGGGTGGACTCCCCCCCTTGGCTCCACTCCCTTCCCCACCCCGGGCCGAACCGGAGCTTATCCCCCTCACTCCCCCCCCTACATATGATGGACCCCCGATACCTCATGGACAAGCTTGTATGCCCTCTCCTGCCGTTGCAATCCGCCGAGAGGCTGCTCTCCGATCCCCCCCTCGAGCTGCCACTCATGCCTCATGGTGCTCCGACAACGATCCTGTAGCTTGTCTACTTGAGTTCAGACCTGTCACTGCGGCCCGAGGGGTTTGTGCGACAGCGAGAGACGACCTACATTCTGCCCTACAAGACACCCTCGAATATGCGATCTCCCTTCCATGAACGGACTCTCGGGCTGCCGGAGCTTTTTTGGCAATTCAACTCTTTGGCGGCCTCCTCCTCCGACCGTTCCCGGCGGCGGCCGGTGCTCGCATCCGCTCCATGGTCCAACGTCGAGTCCGTCTCGGGTTCTCTACGTCCGGAGAGGACGGACTCACGGGCATTGACACCCTTCTACATGATATTCGAGATGGAGGTGAGCTTGCACGTGCGTCCCCGGGGGCTTCTGCGCCTAGACGCCCCGGCGGGCGGGGCAGGGGTGGGGGGGGCTCTCGTCGTCGCCGGGCCTAGAACATTCAACGGGAGCAACACCACCCACCGACTCGCCTCTTTGAAGGTGACCTCCGACGCCGCGCTGATTATATAGGGGCAGTAATTCATGGACGCATTGATTATATAGGCTACTAATTCATGGACGCATTTATTAAGTGGGGCACTAATTCATGGACGCATTGATTAAATGGGCCACTAATTCATGGATGCATTGATTAAATGGGGCACTAATTCGTGGACGCATTGATTAAATTGAGCACTAATTCATGGACGCATTGATGCGGATGATGCGGCAGACGCATCATGATGCAATGAATACATCGATATTTGATGCGGAGGCTTACTTTGGCTCTCTTTTTCGCTTCACATGAGTCCAGTTTCAAGGTGCCATCGATTGCTATACGATGGCACCCCACCGGGTGCTTGGCTTGACTGCGGAGCGCGCCGCTCCTGTACGAAAATGCCCTCGGTGCAATGAGGCTCCTTCAGAATCTCGCGGGTATGGATCTTCGTCGACGGTATCGAGCATCTTTTTGTCGGGTGAGCGCTCAACAACCGCTATGCTCATGGACCATATCCCCCGGTGCCCGTGCTCTTAGTATATCATTCAACTCCACGACCGTATTGTCCACGTGCTTGAACAGTTCGTGCTTGACGCGGGGGCTACTAAGGGCCGGGACTTGCGGTTGGAGGTCCGCCGTATTCGGTCGGGAGCTTCACGTGATCGTCCTGGGGATGTGGTTTGGTTAGACTTCATGGCTCCGCACCGCCATCTTGTTGTTGATGTGACGGTTACAAGTGCTCGCACGAACACCAATGTTCCTCGTACATGTGCTCGCCTCCCACTCCCTGGCAACCTTGCATTGGGAGCTCAGCAAGGCAAACTTGATGCGGACCTCCACACTTTCGCTTTGCTTGGCACGCCTTCTGTTTAGTCGGTCCATGACTACCATCCCTTCGCCATGGAGGATGGGGGCCGGTTGGCGCCGATGGTGGCTGAGTTGGTTGATCGCTTGGCTATTTTGGTGGCTGTTCGTAGCTTCCCTGGCATGGGTGCCGCTGACTCTCGTTCCTTGCAATCTGACAGTTGTGTCCGTATGCAACATTTCGTTCGTCGATCTATTTCTGTCCCGTTTCGGCGTTTTTTGGGGGATGTGCGACGTGAAGTCATGCAACGTCTTCCTACTACTCTTCATGGCACTCTGGGTTCCTATCTCCGCGACTCTTTTCAGGAGGGCAGTGCTGATGCTGTGGCATGCCTTCCTGTTCCTCGGGCCTAGGTTTTTCCTCTTTTCGTCTTTTTGCTTGGTGGCCTCCACTGCTTTTTCTTGTAAGAAATTGATTGTTTTCTTTAAGGCGGGAAGTAAAAGGAATAGCCACATAGAGCGGGCACGTGACTCGCGTGACTCACGTGAAACACGTTTCTGTACGGATTTTAGAATGCCGCTGGTCGAGTCAGCACTCTACGGGTATCTGCAGATAGATCTTTACCCCCTTCCTATACAGGAATGATAACTTTTTCTTAACTCTTAACGGTACCCGGTACGGGTACAGTGGACGGTCAAGATCTTGTCCACCTTTACCCGCGGCGATCTGACGCTCCGAATAAAACGAGTATCGCGATTGATAATTATCATTCCTAATTTACGGGGTATTCGCGGCAAATTGGAGAGGATTTTGGAGTGGCATCTCGAATCGTTTCCTAGTGGAAGGAATAATAGAGCGGATTACGAGTCCGAGTCGCTAGGTCCTTTGTACGGTCTCATCCGACAGGAACTACTGAATGTTGCCACTTCTACTTTACCGTGGGCGGTCCAATTGCGCAATTCGTACGACTCTATCTCCACTATGGGCGGGTTTTCGGAATCGGAGCTTGTGGTCTTGACTAACACACTGAACCAAAACCTTTCTGATTATGCCGGGCCCGATGTCGAGTTGGTGGTATCTACGGTCAACAATGCGGTGGCACCCGCTACCCAAGTGACTAGCCTACAACTTCCGACTCCCGATGCTCTTACTCGCTTGGGAGATTCTGGGGGCCACATCCAACGGGGCATCTCGCGCATTCTTCGTGCCCGGGCCTACCTTGACCTCTTGGCGTCCTGCAGACCTTCCCCACCGGACTATATGAGGGTGACTTCGGGTACGGGTCGCGGGGCTTTGGCTCTCTTTTTCGCTTCACATGAGTCCAGTTTCAAGGTGCCATCCGATTGCTATATGATGGCAGCCCACCGGGTGCTTGGCTTGACTGCGGAGCGCGCCGTTCATGTTCGAAAATGCCCTCGGTGCAATGAGGCCCCTTCCGAATCTCGCGGGTATGGATCTTCGTCGACGGTATCGGGCATCTTTATGTCGGGTGAGCGCTCAACAACCGCTATGCTCATGGACCATATCCCCCGGTGCCCGTGCTCTTGGTATATCATTCAACTCCATGACCGCATTGTCCACGTGCTTGAAGAGTTCATGCTTGAAGCGGGGGCTACTAAGGGCCGGGACTTGCGGTTGGAGGTCCGCCGTATTCGGTCGGGAGCTTCACGTGATCGTCCTGGGGATGTGGTTTGGTTGGACTTCATGGCTCCGCACCGCCATCTTGTTGTTGATGTGACGGTTACAAGTGCTCGCACGAACACCAACGTTCCTCGTATAGGTGCTCGCCTTCCACTCCCTGGCAGCCTTGCATTAAGGCTAGGGATCAGCCATCGATGCATCGTCGATAGTATCATCATCACCTGGTGATAGTGCCATCGATGTGATAGGTTGCGACATCGACATCGACACGATGGCAGTAGTGCTACTATCAATACCATCAATTATCAAAAAATTATAAAATATTGATTATCTAAGCCCGATGTATCGATATATCGTCCCAAATATCGATACATCGGCGATAATATCGGCTTAAATTGCCATCGATGTCAGCATCCCAAACTATCAACACTATCAACATCGACAATCCAAGATATCAATACCATCAACATCGACGTTTCAAAATATCATCACCATCAACATCGACAAAATCCACTTGATCCCTAGCCTTACCTTGCATTGGGAGCTCAGCAAGGCAAACTTGATGCGGACCTCCGCACTTCCGCTTTGCTTGGCACGCCTTCGGTTCAGTCGGTCCATGACTACTACCCCTTCGCCATGGAGGATGGGGGCCGGTTGGCGCCGATGGCGGCTGAGTTGGTTGATCGCTTGGCTATTTTGGTGGTTGTACGTCGTTTCCCTGGCATGGGGGCCGCTGACTCTCGTTCCTTGCGCTCTGACAGTTATGTCCGTATGCAACATTTTGTTCGTCGATCTACTTCTCTTCCGTTTCGGCGTTTTTTGGGGGATGTGCGACGAGAATTCATGCAACGTCTTTCTGCTTGCTCTTCATGGCACTCTGGGTTCTTATCTCCGCGACGCTTTTCAGGAGGGCAGTGCTGGTGCTGTGGCATGCCTTCCTGTTCCTCGGGCTTAGGTTTTTTCTTCCTTTCTTTCTTTTTCTTGCTTGGTGGCCTCCACTGCTTTCTCTTGTAAGGATTTGTTTTTTAATAATAGAGCGGATGATTGGAAAAGGGGTTCTTGTTACAAATCTACCGATAAACGGTAACCCGAGTGACTCCCTGGCAAATGTGCCGATCGCTAAATTTATAGGCGTCCGATCGAAGGTACCAGAAAGCCACCAATTCCAATTTCGTGTGCTTTGCTGCATTATCTTCTCGCAGCATAGCGACACTATAGAAGTCTCTAGAAACTTCACCTTAAATTAACTCTTGAACCGGTGCGGGTATAATTATTCATCATTTCACGCTTCCGGTACTGGTACTAAATATTTTATATGCTCAATAATTCTAATATGACGAGCTCGCTCCTTTCGTCGCTTTTCTCGTCATGTGACCCTATCGCAATATACAATTTATTATCCTTCTAATCCAAAGATACAGGTACGTAACGCTCTAGCTGCTATTTACCCCCTTCCTATACAGGAATGATAACTTTTTCTTAACTCTTAACGGTACCCGGTACGGGTACAATGGACGGTAAAGATCTTGTCCACCTGTACCCGCGGCGATCTGACGGTCCGAGTAAAACGAGTATCGCGATTGGTAATTATCATTCCTAATGATAACTCTAGCGCTGCCCTCCTGAAAAGCGTCACGGAGATAAAGCCACTGTTCGAATAACCCCCTTCCTATACAGGAATGATAATTATCATTCCTTAATTTTCTGGGTGACAATTATCATTATCGCGGCCGCGGTCCTATACAGGGCGAATGATAAAATTATCATTCCGTCATCATACAATCTGTACAGGATACCGGATTCGCGCGGGAACCGATTTGCTGCAGCCGCTGCCGCTAGACCATGCGTACGCGGCGCACGTTGGCAGCGCGACCGACCACCTTGAACCCGGCGGGGCACAGCACCACCTCCTCTACGAGGCGGTTCCCCGCTTGTGAGCGCATAGGGGTATCCCCTCCAGCGCGATGGCGGCGACGAGCATCGTCGCCACGACCCTACGCGCGGCGGGCGACACGCGGGGCCGCATCCCGCTACTAGTTGAGGGGCTCCGCATATCAGCACGTTCGTGCTGTGGCGCCGTGGCCGCTGTGGGCGTGTAGTGTAGACGCCTGTGGGTCCTTTGGGCGTCTGTGGGTGCGCCTACGGGTGCGCACAAGCGGGGCACGCGGGCGGGACTCTCGAGCTGATGGTCCGCACTTGCGGTCAAACCGGGTGGTAGAGGCGACTACAGGCGGGCGGCTGCCACAAGGGCGTTAAAAACGTACCGTACGGGACAGAAAAGTTAGGAATGATAATTATCAATCGCGATACTCGTTTTACGCGGACCGTCAGATCGCCGCGGGTACAGGTGGACAAGATCTAAACCGTCCACTGTACCCGTACCGGGTACCGTTAAGAGTTAAGAAAAAGTTATCATTCCTGTATAGGAAGGGGGTAAGGGAGAAATGCGGGAGGAGAAATCAGCCCGAGTACTGCCGCCCGAGAAATAGCGTACGGGTACCCGCAATTTGTACGGGGTCTGTTCGAATGACAGATTCCGGTCCGGCAGGAGAAATACAGTATTGCGCGCATTAAAGTACAGGAGGCGCGACGGCTTTGCCGTCATTGCTCGGCGTTCCACCGCCACCGCCAGCTCTTTAGCCATACGCACCACCGCCCCACCGCATCCCGCCCTGCCTTTGCCATTGCAAGTGCGAGCCACGAGTTGCGGCAACGGAGATGCGCCGCTTGTGTGCATTGTCGGCCGTAGGCTTTCTGGTCGCCTACGTTCTACCGGTCGCCGCGGCAGCCGATGGAGACGACGCGGTGGACTTCGCAAGCCTGGCGGCCGCTGCCATTGTCGCGACGACTGTCGCACATTGGCACCTGCGGCGGAGGAAGCACCGCCGCCGCCGTGAAGCGTGGCTAGCAGCATCGCCCACCCTGCGACAAGGCGGGAAGGGTGGCACACGGCCAGACTGGGCTACTCCCAAGGCCAAGTTCTTCTGGCTGAGGGGGGCTCAGAAATGGCGGATCCGAACTGACGGTACCCCATGCAGCTTTGAAACACAGTTCTTGAACATAGTGGAACACTGGGGTGATGATGAGACCAGCACCCTATACAAAGAGTTCCGCCGCACTTTCCGTGTCCCGTTCCCCGTGTTTGAAGGCATCCTACAAGATGCATATGCATCAGGTGCGATCACATTGTGCCCCTGTTGCGCTAGCCATTGTGTTGCTGTATGATGTGGAGATATGCCTTAGTGTTGTACATGATATGTTGTTGTATGAAAGTTGCAACACTCCCATGCCCTTCTCCCATTGGATACGCAGGAGAATTTACTGACGTAAGAAAGAAAAAGAAAGGTGCTCGTGCTACGCCGCTGGCATTGAAGATTATGGGCGCTCTTAAGATAATGGCTGTTGGTTGTCCCATCAGTTCCGTGTCTCTGGAATGCGGTGTTTCAAATGGACAGCTGAACCCTTTTTTCCATGCGTTCACTAACTGGATGGTGGCTACATATTATGACAAATATGTGTATCTGCCAGACAAGGATGAGCTGCCCTTGTGTGAGCAGGTTTACCGCCTCCTAGGCCTGCCTGGGTGCTTTGCAAGTATGGATGGCGTTCATCTGGCATGGGACAATTGTCATGCCCCGCTGATGCCACTGTACAAAGGCAAGGAGCAGTACCCCACCGTGGCTTATAATGTTACCAGCAACCACGCCCGTAGAATCATGTGTGTGAATGGCCCGTACCCTGGGTCGAAGAATGATAAGACAATGGCCCGTATGGATGCAGCCATATCCAAAGCTAGGAATGATAATGCATACCTTGAATATGAATATCCAATGTACACATCAAATGGCGAGGGTTATACTCAGAAGGGGCATGGATATTGTGCGACGGTGGGTATCACCGTTGGTGCGTTACTATATGTGGCTACAAGACGGCAACAAAGGAGGGTAACCCTGACACATATTACTGGAGCAAGCTGTGAGTCGCCATGTTCGGTGTAGCCCTGTATGCGCCTTGTGTGATATTGAGCAGCAATGAAATGTATAATTAAATGTCAATGATGGTTCCAGGTGCGAGCATGTCCGAAAGGATGCGGAAGACGTCTTTGGAATCTTGAAGCAGCGCTTCAGAATTCTGCGGGTGCCGTCGACCCTAGCAAGGTGTGATGATGTATGCATGCATGCTGCATCATATCATTTAATTATATATACATATCATTGAACATGGTTTTGTTTGCGCAGTGAGGCCAAAATCACAGCTGTGTTTAAGACATGTTGTGTAATCCACAACATGTTGTTGGACTGGGACGGGTTGTCGGACCACGGCACCCTACTGAGTGAATGGACAACAAAGGATGAAAACGACCTACGCAAGTCCGCCTATGCTGTGAGGCTGCTGAATCAAAAGGTATGGGCAACCCAACCTATGATGCATGCCCATGCGTTGTCGACGCTGTGTCAAGAACTCTATTAGTGATCGCTCGCCGCGCCCGGTGTGTTTCCCGCAGACATCATACAAGCTGATTACCAACCCAGACGGGACCCCCCGTGTCATCCGCCTGACTGATGACACAACGCATGCAAGTGGCCTTTTTTCATCTGCAGATGAACCTGACACTGTCACAGAGACGGAATCTGGTTATGACGAAGCTAGATGCAGATTGATTGAGCACTTTAGTTTTGTGAAGCGTTCTAAATCTTTATTGTGGATGCAAACGGTGGCTGCAGCTAGAGAGGCTGCCGCAAAGCAAAGCATGTAAAATATTATTACATTATGGCCGATATCAACACTTGCATCATGTGCCATCATTTCCGCATGTGGGGGAAGGTATGGGCGGTGCTTGGGGTTCCACCCGGGGGGCTAGCTCACAAAACAAATTTGTGGAAACCACCAATCAGAGTAAGGGAAAAAACTATGAGGAAAAAATACCATGGTCGTGCTGAAGTCCGAATCTGAGAATTCAGACTGAACTGAAGTCACGTTCTAGCGTTCTAGCTGAACAGTGTTCAGGCCTGAATTCAGATGAGACTACATGACCTGAATTCAGGCTGAAGTGACTTCAGTGCAGTTGTTTAGCTGAATTCAGGTCCTGAACTAAATACATCCATGAGCTGAGGGCATTCATCTAGAAACAATGCGTCCATGCATAATTGGTGCATGACAGAGACAGAGGAAAAGGACATATAATATGTAGAATCAAATTTACATGTTGCATTGATTGATGCGCGTTCAACAAGAAACAATGGAAATGCATAATTGGTGTGAAGCCTAGACAGAGGCAAAGGATGCATAATGTATGAGAAAAAAGCCTACCATAATACTTATTGCTGCTCAACTGCTCCCATCATCGCTTGCATCATGTGCCACCATTTCCGCATGTGGGGGAAGGTATGGGCGGTGCTTGGGGTTCCACCTGGGGGGCTAGCTCAGGGATGGAGGCAGATATGGGCGGTGCTTGGGGTTCCACCGGGGGTGCTCCCTCAGGGGCCGCAGTGTAATTCGCGGTGCGCTGTCCGAGCTTGATAAGCTCTGACTTGTATCTCTTGCGCTCTGGGGTGTCATCTGCGTATTGCAGAAGTGTCCGGAGCCGGTTCTGTTCGTTGGCGATAGCCAAACTGTCATTCACTTGTCGCACAGCAGCCAGCACAGCAACGCTAGGGGACTGCTGCGTGGTGTCGGCTTCGGCACTTGCACTATTGTCTAAGCAGATCACGTCCTCAACGGACTTGCCTGTACTTTCTAGTGCCGCTGCTGCCTGCTGCCGGCGGCGTTGCTCCACTCTGCCAACGACATTAGGGACGACAGTAGAGTCGGCGCTTTCCGACAACGCGCACGCGAGCGGCTGCAACTCCGCGATGCAGCCGTCACCGGCAGGCCAGCCGAACCTTAAAAAAACTTCCCAAGCATCGTTGGTCCACGACGCGTGCATGGTCGCGTCCGGATTCTTCTCTTTCTGCTTGCTCGTCCGGGTAGTCCCCCAATAGTCCACCTTGGTCGCAACGACGACGTCTCGCGGCATCACACCCGAGCGAGGGACCAACTTGCCACTCTCCTCCTTCACGTGCGCCATCAAGCACGGAGTCACGGCGTTGTTTACGTCAGCCAGCAGCAACTTGGCTTTATCCCACACCCCGGCAGGACTGCAACGTGTAGTACGCTCTGCGATAGACTCCTCGGCAGTGGAATGCCTCTTCTCGCAGGGCCACTCGCCTTTTTTCGCCATCCTGCGCACCTCTGCCGAGTACTCGCGCCCGATCTTGGCGTGGAGCGCCGGCAGCGCCTCGAACTTGAAACGCGATGACGCCACATACGCAGCGACCGCCGCGACAGACTCCGCGGCCTTGTAGTTCCACCGAGCACGCACGACCTCCAGCTTCCCGCCCACCGCCGTCGCAGGTGCGGCATGTGCAGCGGCGCTGGCTACGACGGGTGGCTCCTCGGTAGCCACAGCGGCAAGCTCGGCAAGCGCCTCGGCCATGGCAACACGTTCGCCACACGCACGCGCACGCGCGCAAACTGGCCCGCGGACGTCGACGCTAGGGGGGAAGGCCTTAGGGGGGGCTCGGGTGGCGAGGGCGTGGGAGGGAATGGCCCGGGGGCGGTGAGAGCGAGGGCGATGGTGAGCAGCCGCTTCGTGTATGGAGCGCGACGGCGGGGGCGCGATGGGTCGAGGGCGATGACATGACAAGGGATGTTAAAGGGTTAAGTACTAATCGTTATTTCTCCCGGCGGGAGAAATGGCGCTCCAGCGGGAGAAATAGGGGGTCATTTCTCCCGATTTGGCGCCCTTTCTCCCGCCGGGAGAAATAACGATTTATCTTTTTGGCCGATATCTGTCATTCGAACATGGGTCGCTACAGTACCCGTACCGAGAAGTAGCGGTATTTCTCGTTTCTGGTCATATTGAAATTATAGAGGTTTAAATTACACTGGGGGCGAGAATAGTCGGGCGTTGCCACGACGTTACAAATTCTAACCGCTAGAGTACGCATGACACTGTTGGTAAAACACAGACATGCGTTACCCCTATATGACGCGCCAACACACATAGGTCGTCCACCTTCTGCCTTTGCGCGAGCACAGCTCACGCAACGGCATCTAGACTCTAGCAGTCTAGTAAGGTGACTGATCTCCACTAGCACACGGTGTAGCTACTATCGAAACATTCACACGGCTACTATGGCAGACAATCTACCAGAACACATGTACCCGACGGGGGACAACAGCGGGGACATCCGAGCGCCACCATCTGCAGCGCAATTTGAAAACTTGTATAATCTCGTTAACCAGTTGCTCCTGAAGGTAGACGGCGACCAGACAAAACCGCCAGCCCCTACCAAGCAGCATAACATTCCGTCAGTACCTGCCAACGCAGTTTCTGAGGGTGGGAGCGTGGACGAGTACGCCACGCCTGTATCTGCTCATTCGACCAAGCCCGCGTACATCGACCCGCGCGATTGGATCGACTTACTCCCACGAGCGTTCAACGACGTTTTACCACTTGTTAACGCTTCTATACCGGGCCTGTGGACGCCTCGACACGACGAGACTGACAGGTTCCTAACCCAAGAAAAACGAATTTCCGCACGCGACGAGTATCGACACCTAGCGTGCTATGGCGTTTACTCTGCGGCCGCGGACGCGGCGCTCGAAACAGCTCTGGCAACGATTCGTTCGACAACCGCTACCGAAGCGGAACGAGCGCACGCCTGGGATATTACAGACGCGGCCGTTCGGACACACAAGACTGTCACGCAAGCCGTCGAGTCGCGACTTACCTACGTTCGACGATTCAAAGGCAAGAAGGCCCTTACCGGAGAGGAGCGAGTCGCCGAACGCCTCGTCTACTCCAGATTCTTCGACACACAGGCTGCCGACCGCAGCACCAACGGCGTCGACGGCCTCCTCGCGGCACTGGAAGACAAACGCCTCGAAGTTAGTCTCCACGCGGCCGCAAAAGCTCAGGCCGCTCAAACCTTTAAGCAGTCGACGCCCGGCAGGGGCGACGGAGGCAACCCCGACAGACCTACCGTGAGGCCAGACAAGAACCTCAAAGACAAGGAAATCAGGGACAAGGAAAAACGAGAGAAGCGCGACAAGGACAAGACTCGCCAAAACAAAAAGCCCGAGCCCGAGGCAGAGGGCTGATGGTGTGCACCGCCGCGCCGATTCCTGCAACCCAGCCTCCGACTACATGCGACATCGCGTGCGACGGAGCTGGCGCGAGTGGGAGAAAATCGGCGCGAGCGTGCAAACCCTACAGTGGATCCGGGAGGGCGTATCGATACCGTTCAAAAACAACCGCCCACCCCCACGATTCAACCAAGGAGTGTCGTTACTCGATGCTACCCCTGCCCAACTAGAATTCGTCGAACGCGAATTAGCGCGCTTTGTACAGGCCGGCGCTTGGGAACCTTCGACCTGCAGCGACTACGTCTCCAGACTATTCCTAGTCCCAAAACCGGGCGTCAACCAGTGGCGACTAATCTGCGACCTACGACCACTCAACAAGTATTGCGTGCGAAAACGACTCAAGATGGAGACCCTACTCGGGGTAAGGCACCTCACTCGCAAGGGGGACTATATGTTCAGCTTCGACCTACAAGACGGGTTCTACGCACTGGGCATCAACCCAGCGGACCGAAACTACTTCACCGTCAACGTCCGAGGCCAACTCTACAGGCTAGCCGGGCTACCTATGGGTTGGTCCCTATCCCCGTTTTATTTCTGCAAGATGACGCTCACCTTCGTAAATTTCCTGCGAAACCCGGACCCCGAAGCACCTACCCCACCGACGAACAGCAGCTCGAAGACCTACCTCAGACGAACGCGGTGGCGAGGCGCCCGAATACTACCCTACGTCGACGATTTTCTACTCTTCGCGTCTACAGAGGCGGAAGCGCTTACCTTACGCCACCGCCTGTCACAGCTGCTCGTCCGGCTCGGTCTCCTCCGACACCCCACCAAGGGTTTTTGGACACCAGCGCAAGTCGGGCACCACCTGGGTATCGACATCGACACAGCGTCAGGCTACTTCTACGCGCCGGAGCAAAAACTCAACAAGATTGCACAACAGGCCAGACACCTCATCGGGAGAGCTACACGGAACGCGCGCTGGTTACCCGTAAAAGACCTGCAGTCACTCGCAGGTCAGGCCCAGTACCTATTTTTGGCAATTCCGGTGGCCAGGTTCTTCCTCCGCGAACTTCACTCCGTCGTCGGCGAGAAGTGGGGTGGCCTCGTCCGGCTCACCCCCCAGCTACGTCGCGACCTACAGTGGTGGACAGAGGTGCCCAGTCAGTCCAACGGCAAGCCCATCCACAAACCCGTGGAAACAGCATATCTACACACGGACAGCTCCGGGTATGGCTGGGGCGGAGTCCTAAACGAGCAAGTCGAGGCTCGAGGATTCTGGAGCAAGGAGGACGAACAATAACACATTACCTGGAAGGAGCTGAAGGCCGTCCGTCACGCTGTCGAGAGTTTCCTACCACAACTGGCAGGCCGCAACGTCCTCCTGCACGAGGACAACCAAGCAGTATGTCACATTCTGACTGGCCTGACCTCACGGTCGCCAGTTATGATGGACGAACTCCGACGACTATGGTGCCTACTCGATACGAACTCTATCACGATCAGGGCCCGCTACATCAGGTCAGCGACGAACGTGTGGGCCGACATGCTCAGTCGACATCTAGACAGCGACGACTGGCGACTAGACCCGGTACTGTTCGCAGAACTCGATGCGAGGTTCGGAAAGCATTCGATCGACCGCTTCGCCTCAGCCCTCAACACCCTACTACCCCGGTACAACGCTGGCTGGAAGGACCCCACGTGCGAGGCTGTAGACGCCATACACCTCTCAGACAACGATTGGCGAAAGGAGAACAATTGGTGCAACCCACCCTGGCCCCTCCTACCCAACCTCGTCCAAAAACTTCGACAGAGCGGAGCAGCAGCTACCGTAGTCGCCCCGCGCTGGACAGGCAAGGTCTGGCACCAGGCGCTTACCGAGCTGGCTTCAGAGGAAATCATCATCGCGCCACGCCACAACTTGTTCCAACCCGGACGGCGGGCGCTACGCGGTACAACAGGCAGTCCACACTGGCCTGTGACAGTATTCCGCGTTCCCTTCCGGCGTGGCTCTATCTGAGGCGAGGGGCGGTCAGTGCTACGTTAGCATTATTTACGGGAGTACACAACGCGCCAAGAATCCCGCACCCTCAGCCCGGCCGAAAAGCACAGCCTAAGTACCGAGTTACCGTCACAGCCACCACCAACCCGTGGATCGAGACGATGAAACCGTACATGACCAAAGTTCTCGGTTCTGACGCACTGGGCACCAAGACCTTGGCTCTCCTCGCCGCAGCATGGGCCCCTAGCACGGCAGCAACGTACGGCAGTACTATACGCCGCTACTTCGATTTCTGTACGGAGCAACGACTCGCGCCGCTAGCGGCCACACCGGCACACATGGCACGCTACGTCGCATGGCTAGGTCAACTAGGTACAATCAAGGCCTCAAGTCTCCAGCCGTACCTCTCAGCGGTCAACGGTTTCTTCAAGGACCACGGCCTCGAAGCAATTGCCCTCGGAGATCTGGTCTCTAAAGTGAGAAAAGGCTTAGCGGCCTCACAAGTCGCGATTGACGACACGACGGTACGGGTCCACCTGCCCGCCACTATCATCGTAAAAGCCTTACGCATGGCTCAAGCCCTACGACTCCAACTCACGGCGGCCACGTCGCGTGAATTGCTCCAAGCCAGCCCAGCACGAGAACAAGTACGTTTACTACGGGCATGCACTACGGTGGTACTACTCTACTTATTCTTCAGTAGAGGGGGCGCAGGCATAGGCTGCTTAACAGAGGACCTCGTCGCCTCCGAGGCAGACGGACTACGCTTGTACCACCGTACAAGGAAGGGACAACGCGAAGTGTCAGCAGAGCGCAAACTACTATGTCACCTACCGCCTACAGTACACAGCGAAGTACTTCAAATGTTATTGTTCTTCGACGCTATCCGATACACGCTCTCGGACGGAAAATACCCGACAGCGCGGTGGGCGATTAGCACCTCCGAACGACACGACAGATGGACAGCCACCACGCTCACGGGATGGCTCTCCGAAGTCACGATGGCACTGCAGGAACGACCCCCGGAAGGTTACAGCTGGACATCACACTCCCTACGAAAAGGGGCTGCGACAGCCGCCTACAGCATCGGAGTTACGCTCCAGAAGATAAAACACTTCGGTGGCTGGTCAACGGAGTCCAGCGTCGTCCTCGACTACATCGACCCGACCGCCCTTGCAGGACGGTCAGAGTGGTTCCTCTTCGGCTGGCTCACACCATGGGGTGGCCAACCAACGACGAACAACCCGCCCAATGGCGACAACATGGCAAACGGAGCCTCCCCCTGCTTTGTAAATGGTCATATTGAAATTATAGAGGTTTAAATTACACTGGGGGCGAGAATAGTCGGGCGTCGCCACGACGTTACAAATTCTAACCGCTAGAGTACGCATGGCACTGTTGGTAAAACACAGACATGCGTTACCCCTATATGACGCGCCAACACACATAGGTCGTCCACCTTCTGCCTTTGCGCGAGCACAGCTCACGCAACCCTCCCTCCCGATTCCCTCAATTAGCGTACGTACCGGGCCCTGGGCCCCTTGCGAGCAAAAAATGTAAGAGATCAACACTTTTGGCAAACGGAGCCTCCCCCTGCTTTGTAAATCCCGCCTTATTCGAACAGTGGCTTAAGAACCCAGAGTGGCATGCCTTCCTATTCCTCGGGCTTAAATTTTTTTTTCCCTCCTTTTTTTTTTTTTTTTTTTGAGTGGTGGCCTCCACTGCTTTTTCTTGTAAGAAGTTTTTTTCAGATAACTCTAGCGCTCTTCAATCCCGAGCCCGGGATTCGCTCGGGATTGAAGAGCGCTAGAGATATCATTAAAAATAATGATAACTTTTCCGTCCCGTACGGTACGTTTTTAACGCCCTTGTGGCAGCCGCCCGCCTGTAGTCGCCTCTACCACCCGGTTTGACCGCAAGTGCGGACCATCAGCTCGAGAGCCCCGCCCGCATGCCCCGCTTGTGCGCACCCGTAGGCGCACCCACAGGCGCCCAAAGGACCCACAGGCGTCTACACTACACGCCCACAGCGGCCACGGCGCCACAGCACGAACGTGCTGATATGCGGAGCCCCTCAACTAGCAGCGGGATGCGGCCCCGCGTGTCGCCCGCCGCGCGCTGGGGGGGATACCCCTTATGCGCTCACAAGCGGGGAACCGCCTCGTAGAGGTGGTGTTGTGGCCCGCCGGGTTCAAGGTGGTCGGTCGCGCTGCCAACGTGCGCCGCGTACGCATGGTCTGGCGGCAGCGGCTGCAGCAAATCGGCACCGAGTCGCAGTTCCCGCGCGAATCCGGTATCCTGTACATATTGTATGATGACGGAATGATACTTTTATCATTTGCACTGTATAGGACCGCGGCCGCGCTAATGATAATTGTCACCCAGAAAATTAAGGAATGATAAATATCATTCCTGTATAGGAAGGGGGTAACACCTTTTAATGTCAAGTCCTTCTTTTTGCTTGGTGGCCTCCACTGCTTTTTCTTGTAAGAATTGTTTTATTGTTTAAAGTCAAGTCACTACAGCGGGCCAGGATCAGTTGCGTCCTTTCGTTTCCTTTTTGTAGTCTCGTACAGTCTCTATACTGACATGCCGTGATGCGTACTTTGCCAGCTTGGCAATACGTGCGAGACATGGATGTCCTTGTCGTCATGGAAATGAAATGGCGGGGTCATATTTGTATTCCTTACTTACAATACATCTACGGATGAATGTCTATTCAAATATTTTCAGAAATTGTACTGGATGGTCAACCCCAATTCTTTTCTTCTGTCGGTATGTACAGGGGGGGCTGTATCCGCGACGGCGCAGCAGGTCGCGGATCTCACACGGCTGCTGATGTGCCTGAAAGCGCAGTGACCACCCAAGTTTTTCTTGCTCGCACGACACACCAATTATGGTACATGTTAATAAGCGAGGCAGCGGTTGGGAGGGTGGTGCCGGTAGCGGGGAGCGCAAGGAGATGCATTTGGTCGGGCAAGTCCGCGATACCAATCGGACCCACAGGACCGAGGGCTACCTTTTCGAGGAGCGCTAGACATAGAAAAATAGTATGACAGGACGGAGCACAGGTTGCAGGAGGGGGACGGCTCCAGCTGGAGGGTGTTCCGGCGGGGGGGCCTCCTCAATCAAACCCCAGGACCAACTACCTTTAGGTGTAACATGCATTTCGTGTCGTTGTGCTGGTCCCATGTCCCTTTGCAACGATGGTCGCCACATTTTTGTTGCATGCATAGTCGCACAACTCATGTTGCTGCTGTTATTGATGCTTATTGCTGACTTTGTTACTGTTGCTGCCGCTTGTTGATATTGCTGTTGGCTTTGCTGCTGCAGCTGCTGCATGGTAGTTCTTTCGCTCCAACTTTTAACTCTAGAATTATCGATGCTTGTGTTTGTGGATTATCGATGCAAAAGGCATACACACGTACAGACACAAACACACACACACACACACACACACACACACACAAGCACTTCCGTCTGTGTTGGGGCATTTTGTATATATGTGTTTCATTTGCGTAAACTGGAGAATGAGCGCGCTCGTGTGTTGCTTATGGCTATTGTCATGACGACAGTGCCACGTAATGAATACTACTCATGATTTTCACAATAGGGCTTAGTAACCTAGTGACATGCTCATTCAATCATTTTGCGCATAAATCATTTTTACCGCAGGACATTTAACAGAATCCAGTGCTGCTGCTATGATTCCAGGATTAGTGTGTGTGCATTCGTGTGTTGTGTATGAGTGAGTGTAGACAGCGAGCGGTGAAGATGGCGATGCCTGCGTGAATTTAGAGTTATTGTCACGACGAGAATGCCACACAATGAATACTAATCATTATTTTCACAGTAGCGCTTAGGAACCTAGTGACATGCTCATTCAATCATTTTGCGGATCACAAAGTTTCACAGCAGGACATGTTAAGAATGTACTGCTGCTATAATTTTAGGATTAATGTGTGTGCATTCGCCTGTTGTATATGAGCGAATGTAGACAGCGAAGCGCCATAAACCGCGGTGAAGATGTCACGTGCGAATTTAATTAAGCCCATTGGACCGAGCCGCGAGGCCATCAGTTTGGGGGAGGCGGCAGGGACATAGGAAACGCAGATTTTTTGTAGTTTGCGGGGAATGATGAGATCGGAAGGAGACGCTCAGTCACAACTCGTCATGGCGGCGTACACATGGGCGGGGCTGCACCCATCACCTATGTCATGCCGGGATACTATTGGGCAGCAAGCAGCCGATTCTTTTACACCAACGGACCCTTTCCATGCTCTATTGCGCGGGTCGTGCACTGCCACCACATCATCGCTGTGCATCCCATACACCGAGTTTGGTGGCGGCCTAAACAAATTTAGAGAGTGCGATGAAGGACAAGGAAGGCGCGCGGCCGTAGTCATAACATGCCAGCGCTTTCTTAGTATTTGGTCACGCCATATTGTTTCACACTTCTACTATTAGGTCACGCCGATGCTTTGCAATAGCACAGCCGACTTGTTGGATTATTGATTGCACCGGATGAACCAGGACAGGTGCTACCAGGTAGGGTATTAACAAAGTACTGTGTGCTCAAAACAAAACCTGGTAAATACTGGAAGTTAGTAGCACCAGTATTAAACACACTTACACCGCCCTGTACGACCTCCCAGTCACCGCTGGGAAAGTCGCAGTCAAGGATTGCGTTTCGGGCTGCCAGAAATGTGTCTTCGCTGACAATCGTATGAAGCTCATCCACATCACACGTCCAGCCCGTGGAATAGTTGTCACAAGCAGTATCGCAACTTTCGCCTTCGTCACCAAACACCCACCCCTCCGTGGCCGTCGTGTCCGGGGCACAGCAAGGGGTGGCGGTTGTATACGCTGCTGAAGTGGTGGTCTCGGCAGTAGTGGTCGTCGCTGCGACGGTGGTGGTGGTCTCAGCAGGGGTTAAATAGGTTGTGGCTGCTGGGATTGTGACCGCGCTACTGGATCACGCACACACACACACACACACACACACACACACACACACACACACACACACACACACACACACACACACACACACACACACACACACACACACACACACACGCGCGCGCGCGCGCGCGCGCGCTCGCGGATAGCCGCACAGAGTCACCCACATCCACGCCCACGATGTCACACATACATGCACACGCATGTAAAAAGACAGATACACACACAGACACAGAAGCACACACACACACACAAGCACACGCACACACCAGCACATTCAAGCCACCGACAGCCATACACATACAGCAATCCAAAGTCATGCACAGAGCAACACAAACACACACAAAAAGAAAAACACAACCTCACAGCCACACAAAAACACTCGCACACGCACACACACACGCACACACACACACACACACACACACGCATATGTCAGTAAAACACACAGCCACTGAGCCACGGCGATAGCAGCCACATACAGTCACACGTACGCGCGTGCACGCACACACACACATACACACACAGACACACACACACACACACACACACACACACACACACACACACACACACGCACACACGCACACACACGCACACACACATACACACACACACACACACACACAGATGCATTTGGTCGGTGAAGTTCCCGATACCAATCGGGCCCACAGGAACAAGGGCCTCCTGTTCGAGGAGCGCGGGATATAGAAAATAGTATCACAGGTTGGAGCACAAGTTGCAGGAGGGGGACGACTCTAGCTGGAGGGTGTTCGTCCGGCGAGGGGGCGCGTGGGCGTGATTTACACGCAATATATGAATAGATAACAATGTTGTTGTGAGGGGGTGAGCTGTGGTGTATACCACCTCAATAAAACCTCAGGACCAACTACCTTTAGGTGTAACATGCATTTCGTGTCGTCGTGATGGTCCCATGTCCCTTTGCAACGATGGTCGCCACATTTTTGTTGCATGTATAGTCGCACGACTCATGTTGCTGCTGCTACTGATGCTTATTGCTGACTTTGTTCTTGTTGCAGCTGCTTGTTGATGTTGCTGTTGGCTTTGCTGCTGCAGCTGCTGCATGTTAGTGCTTTTGCTCCAACTTCTAACCATCGAATTATCGATGCTTGTGTTTGTGTAGCCGATGCAAGGCACACACACACACACACACACACACGCACACGCACACGCAGACATACTTACACACATACTCACATGCACACACACACACACACATTCGCACGCACTGGTGGTATCATAGACATGCCAAAAGGGAAAGCATGCGTGTGGTCTGTAATGTTGCTGCTCATGCTTCCGCTTGTGTAGCTTACATTGTTCTATATTATTTTATGATTATACTTCAGCATTTGCTCTTGCTGCTGCTACTATACACACACACACACACACACACACACACACATACACACACACACACCTGCAGACACACACACACACACACACCTGCAGACACACACACACACACACACACACACACACCTGCAGACACACACACACACACACACACACACACACACACGCACACATGCACACACCCACACACCCACACACTCACGCGCACGCACGAACTTTCGCACAGGTATCACAGACACGCCGACAGGCAAGGTATGCATGTGGTTTGTGTCGTTGCTGCTACTGCTCGTACTCTGCTCGAACATTGTTATTTGCTGCTGCTATTGTTGCTGTTGTTGATGCTGCTGCTACTGCAATTTAGTGTGCACCTGATATTGTTGCTACTGCTTGTCGATGTGTCTCCTTTTTCGGCCGGTGCTACGGCTGCTAGAGCGATGAATATACTAGTACCGTTTTTTTGGCTGATTCTTGCGCTGCTGTTGCCATTGAAGAGTGATCTAGTTCGACGTGGTTGCGCCTCCCGCTATCGGGCTCTCGCAACAGCTGTTGGCTGCTGACCCAGCACGCAGACGCGCTCATGCATAGGCAACTGACGATATATATCGAGTGCATTGTTCAAGTAGGAACAATGGTTACATGCAAATTGCTAGGCACAGGTAGGTGGCAGCCTATTTCCCGACGGGTAACACCTATGTTCGCCTGGAGGATGCCTGTATCCACTACTTCTATCCATCATCGCGCAGGAAAAGCCATTTTTCCTAAAAACTTAGAATGGTACAATTGGCGTTTTGGATGTACATGCTTCAGGTGTATAATCTCTGCTAGTATGCCCCCCCCCCCCCCTCCCCCCCAAAAGCCCATGCAGTGCATGTGAGGGGTTTGAATGCTAAAAAACTGCTATGCTAAATGCTCAGAAAAAACTGCTGATCTGAATGCACAAAAACATGTCAAGGTAAATGCTAAGAAAAACTGCTGAGGTGAATGCTCAAAAACATGTCAAGGTAAATGCTAAGAAAAAAACTGCTGAGGTGAATGCTCATAAACATCCTCAGGAAAATGCTAAGAAAAACCTGGTAAGGTGAATGCTCAAAAGCATGTCAAGGTAAACGCTAAGGAAAAACTGCTGAGCTGAATGCTAATAAACATGTAAAATTAAATGCTCAGAAAAACCGCTGAGCTGAATGCTCAACAACATGTAAAGGTAAATGCTAAGGAAAAAACTGCTGAGCTGAATGCTAATAACATTGTTAAGGTAAATGCTAAGAAAAACATGGTAAGGTAAATGCTCAAAAGCATGTCAAGGTAAATGCTAAGGAAAACTGCTGAGCTGAATGCTCAAAAACATGTTAAGTTAAATGCTCAGAAAAACTGCTGAGGTGAATGCTAATAACATTGTTAAGGTAAATGCTAAGAAAAGACTGCTGAGGTGAATGCTTAAAAACAAGCTAAGGTAAATGCTAAGGAAAAACCTGCTTAGGTGAATGCTTAAAACATGTAAAGGTACATGCTCAGGAAAAACTGCTGAGCTGAATGCTCAAAAGCGTGTCAAGGTAAATGTTAAGAAAAAACTGCTGAGCTGAATGCTAATAATCATGTTTAGTTAAATGCTCAGAAAAAAGTCAGAGGTGATTGCTCAAAAACATGTTAAGACAAATGCTAAGAAAGAACTGCTTAGGTGAATGCTCAAAACATGTTAAGGTAAATGCTCAGAGAAAACTGCTAAGGTGAATGCTCAAAAACATGTATAGGTGAAGGTGATGGAGATTGTGGACATGATTGTGCGTATGGCCACGGTGAGGATGTACGGGTGTACTAGGTTTTGTGCGTCTGAATGTGTATTCATGCTTCTGTCTGTGTTCACGCATTTTGTATGTATGAATGTATGTGTTTCATTTGCGCAAACTTGTGAATGAGCGCGCTCGTGTGTTGCTTATGGTTATTGTCATGACGACAATGCCACGTAATGACCTCACTCATTATTTTCATAGTAGCGCTTGGCAACCTAGTGACATGTATATTTAATCATTTTGCGGATCACAACATTTCACTGCAGGACATTTAACATTTTTTATTGCTGCTGCTACTAAGGATGTGTGATTTTATATTATCTGTCGTGATTTATTTGCTTATCTAATCTCATGTGATTTAATGATTAATGGGTGTAGGGTTTTGTATGCATTCGTCTGTTGTGTATGAGCGAATCTAGACATCGAAGCGCTATATAAGCCGCGGTGAAGATGGCGATGCGTGCGCGAATCGGAATTTATTTAAGTCCGTTAGACCGAGCCGCGAGGCCAGTTTGGGGGAGGCAGCGGGGAAACGTAGATTTTTTGCAATTTTCGGGGAAAGATGAAATCGGGAGGAGACGCTCAGTCACAACTGCTGCTCGTCATGGCGGACACATGGGCGGGGCTGCAGCCATCATCTAGGTCATGACAAGATATTGGGCAGCAAGCAACCGATCCTTTTACACCAACGACACATTCTAAACTCTTTTGCGCGGGTCGTGTACCGCCACCACATCATCACTGTGCATCACATACACCGAGTTGGATGGCGGCCGTGACAAATTTACGAAGTGCGATGATGGACAAGGAAGGCGCGCGGCCGTAGCCAAGACATCCCAGCGCTTTCTTTGTATGGGCACTCGGTCACGCCATATGGTTTGACACTACTACTAGATCACTACGGTGATCTACAGTAGCACAGCCGGCGGCTATCGTTCTCGCCTTCAGAAGGACAGGTGCTGCCAAGTTGGATATTAGTAAAATAAATGCTCATGGCTGGAAATACGGGAAATTGTAGCCTTGATCACTTTTCACATGAACGGTCGCCCCTTCGTCCTCGCAGTCACCGTTGGGAAAGTCGCAGTCCAGGACTGCCTTTCGGGCTGCGAGAAATGTGTCTTAGCTGACAATCGTATGAAGCTCATCCACGTCACGCGTCCAGCCCGTGGAGTACTTGTCACAAGCAGTGTCGCAACTTTCGTCTAAGCCACCAAAAAGCCACCCCTCCGTGGCCGTCTTGTCCGGGACACAGCAAGGGGTGGCGGTTGTTGTTGTTGTTGAAGTGGTGGTCTCTGCAGCAGTGGTTGTCGCTGCGCCGGTGGTGGTGGTCTCAGCAGGGGTTGAATGGGTTGTGACCTCACTACTGGGGGTCGGGGACGGCGGCGTCACAGTTGTCAGTGGCGCGAACGGCGGCGCGCCACTGATCATGAAAAAGGCGCAATCATTATGTTAGAGGGATCGTTGCAGCTGCGGTTCGTAATTTGTCATTCTGCCCGTGGGCGGGTTGAATTGTATGTTGTGGTCTACGACCGAGTGCTCAACGCCACTGCGTACGGTGGGCCATTCTCGTGGTTTGCAATCCTTTTTGGGAGAGCCCCATAATGGTAGTTAGGTCGCAGACGTTGTTAGAATTCACAAGTTTGGGACTGTGTAGTTGCTTGACAATTTTTTAGCCGAACCGAGTGTGGCACACAGCGATATTCCGGCGTATCTAATACGTGCGTGTGAATAAGCATCAACGGGAACGCGCGAAAAACGCGATATTGCGTACCCGCGCTCACCACTGTCAAGCACGCACACCACTCCGGCCCCTACACGCCACTGCGCGAGCGCTGGTAAGACCCTGCAGCTGAAACTCCCAGCGAAGCTAGCCAAGCCCCAAATTTTGCCTGGGTGGGAGTCGTTGCGTCAGGTAAGCAGCTCTTAGTGTCATGTTTAGAGCCATCGCGATAGCGAGTCGATGCGATGGTCGCGTTTTCTCGTCAGTTGCACACTCATATCACCCACCTCCTCGGGAAAGTTAGTCCCGTCCACTAACGTCTCTCATATTCCGTTGGACCAGCGCCTTCGTATTCTTTTGACAAAGAATCACAATCTGACCAAAGAATGTTTCGAATAGCGCCTCCGACGCGGAATAAGCGAAGTGCAGGGGTGAGCCATGTCGCGCTCTTGTATACGGTTACGGGCTGAATCGGACGCCCGATCTTACCACAATCACTGTCGGGTTTTAAGCCCTCCCACTACTACCCAATTTTTTTGCTCGCACGACACACCAGTTATGGTATAAGTTTAACAGCATCAACAGTGAATACTCGAGGTCTCGGAACGGAGCTGGGAGGGGGTTCTATGTGTGGATTGGGCGAGGCAGTAGTGGTCGGGAGGGCGTGCCGGTAGCGGGGAGCGCAAAGAGAGGCACTTGGTCGGGCAAGTTCGCGATACCAATCGGGCCCACAGGAACGAGGGCTACCTTCGTGGAGCGCAGGATATAGAAAATTAAAATGACAGGTTGGAGCACAGGTTGCAGGAGGGGAACGGCTCTAGGTGGAGGGTGTTTCGGCGGGGGGGCGCGTAGGCGTGATTTACACGCATTAAATAAATAGATAGCAAGGTTGTTGTGAGGGGGGTGAGCTGTGGTGTATACCACCTCAATCAAACCCCAGGACCAACAACCTTTAGGTGTAACATGTATTTCGTGTCGTTGTGCTGGTCCCATGTCCCTTTGCAACGATGGTCGCCACATTTTTGTTGCATGTATAGTCGCACAACTCATGTTGCTGTTGCTATTGATGCTTATTGCTGATTTTGCTGTTGTTGCTGCTGCTTGTTTATGTTGCTGTTGGCTTTGCTACTGCAGCTGCTGCATTTTTGTGCTTTTGCTCCCACTTCTAACTCCAGAATTATCGATGCTTGTGTTTGTGAATTATCGATGCAAGGCACACACACACACACACACACACACACACACACACACACACACACACACACACACACACACACACACACACACACGCACACACGCACACGCACACACATACTCACATGCACACACATATACACACAGATTTGCACGCACTGGTGCTATCATAGACATGCCGAAAAGGAAAGCATGCGTGTGGTTTGTAACGTTCCTGCTCTTGCTTCCCTTTGTGTAGCTTACATTGTTCTTTATTATTTTATGATTATACTTCAACATTTGTTCTGCTGCTACACAGACGCGCACGCACGCACACGCACGCACACACACATACACACATACACACACACCCACACCCACACCCACACACATACCTGCAGACACACAAGCACACACACACACACACACACACACACCTGCAAACACAAACACCCACACCCACACACATACCTGCAGACACACAAGCACACACACACACACACACACACACACACACACACACACACGCACGCACACACACACACACACACACACACACACACACACACACACACACACCTGCAGACACACACACCCACACACACACACACACACATACCTGCAGACACACAAGCACACACACAAACACACACATACACACACACACACACACACACACACACACACACACACACACACACACACACACACACACGCACGAACATTCGCACATGTATCATAGACATGCTGACAGGCAAAATATGCATGTGGTTTGTCTCGTTGCTCCTACTGCTCCTACTTGTATAGCTAGGGTTGTTCTTAATAATTTCATGCTATTACTCAAACATTGTTATTTGCTGCTGCTGTTGTTGCTGTTGTTGATGCTGCTGCTGCCGCAATTTAGTGTGCACCTCCTATTGTTGCTACCGTTTGCTCACATGTCTCTTTTTGGGGCCGGTGCTATGGCTGCTGGTGGCGATGAATATATAAGTGAAGTTTTTTTGGCTGATTCTTGCGCTGCTGTTGCCATTGAAGAGTGATCTAGTTCGACGTGGTTGCGCCTCCCGCTATCGGGCTCTTGCAACAACTGTTGGCTGCTGACCTAGCACGCAGACGCGCTCATGCATAGGCAACTGACGATATATATCGAGTGCATTGTTCAAGTAGGAACAATGGTTACATGCAAATTGTTAGGCACAGGTAGGTGGCAGCCTATTTCCCGACGGGTAACACCTATGTTCGCCTGGAGGATGCCTGTATCCACTACTTCTATCCATCATCGCGCAGGAAAAAGCATTTTTCCTGAAATCTTGAAATGGCACAATTGTCTTTTTGGATATACATGCTT
>JAPMLY010000906.1:37500-42500 GCA_026401115.1 Tetraselmis chui
GCCGCCTTCCTCACCCTCCTCGCACACACTGTCCGCGCTTCATCAAGGCATGGAATTATGTAAAGGACGGATAAGCAAATTATGGTGCTATGCTTGTTGCTTTGGCCATGGTTTAAAAGGACAAAATTGCTTATTATCATCATGGCATTGCAAATTAACAACGCAATGATAAATGTATCAGGCACCTTGATTAATACGGTAATGACATTGGTTATTGGGTACCTTGACTATGTGCACTATTCAAAGCACGAGCAGCTTGCAATTGGGCTTCAACATACAATAGAGAGCAAGTTGTGCGCAAATCAAACGCAATGCTCATTGTGAGAGCCATTCTTCCCATGAATGCAACGAGTCGAATACGTAAATGATATGCTCGCTCTCCAAAACTGATGCCCTCTCAGTCACCCATATTGGCATTTCAATCATCGAACTATATTCGGCTCCAAATTGAGCAATACCACCATCACCCATACCGAATTACTCTTGTTATCCATCCCGCGGCGAAACATATAAAACTTCATTGGCTGTGGGCAGCCTTGCATGACTGACGCGAGACATTATTAAGAAGATGACATTAGGATGGGTAAAATATATCCAAACCAACGTCGCAAAGGATTATTGCGTACGTAGCAAAATGAGAACAACCAATATTCACTGGACTTGGAACGCTGTGACTTCGAATCGGCGGTCGGAGCAAACAAAATGGGTTCGAAGACAAAGCTTACCAGTTAAACGGCATTTGATTGAATAAACTGTCCGGAAAACATTGTTTGTAAAGCAAGATTATGAAATGTTTCCGTATACTCGTAGCTTCTGTGTATTCACAAAAGCTGCAGCTTCACTCTCCAGTTGCTCGTCTGCGTTTGTCCGAATCCGTGTGTGTGTGTGTACCTGTGTGTTTTGTGTGTGTGTGTGTGTGTGTGTGTGTGTGTGTGTGTGTGTGTGTGTGTGTGTGTGTGTGTGTGTGTGTGTGTGTGTGTGTGTGTGTGTGTGTTACCTATGTGTGGGTGGGGGGTATCGTGGACATAACCGGTGATTCTTGCGTTCAATGTGTGCAGATTAAGCGCATATGTGAAGGTGGCGAGTGTGGACATGATTGTGCATTCGTACGGCCGCGGTGAGGATGTGCAGGTGTACTATCTTTTGTGCTTCTGTCTGTGTTCGTGCATTTTGTATGTATGTGTTTCATTTGCGCAAACTGGTGAATGAGCGCGCTCGTGTGTTACTTAGGGTTATTGCAATGGCGACAATGCCACCTGCCGAATACTATTGATTTTTACAATAAGGCTTAGTGACCTAGTGACATGCTTATTCAGTCATTTTGTGGATCACAAAGTTTCACAGCAGGACATTTTAAGAATCAGTGCTGCTGCTATATGATTTTAGGATTAATATGTGTGCATTCGTCTGTTGTATACGAGCGAATGTAGACAGCGAAGCGCTAAGATCCGCGGTGAAGATGTTGATGCGTGCGTGAATTGGAATTTAATAAAGTCCATCTAACCAAGCGACGAGGCCATCAGTTTGGGGAGGCGGCAGGTAACGCATTTTTTTTTTCGCGGGGAATGATGAAATCGGAAGGAGACGCTCAATCACAACTGCTGCTCGTCATAGCGGACACATGGGCGGGGCTGAATGTATCACCTAGGTCATGACAAAATATTAGGCATCAAGCAACCGATCCTTTTACACCACGGCCCCTTCTGAACTCTGTTGGTGCACGCCACCGCATCATCACTGTGTATCGAATACACACGAATGGGTTGGATGGCGACCGTACAAATTTACAAAGTGTTGTGATGGACAAGGAAGGCGCGCGGCCGTAACCATAACATCCCAGCGCTTTCTTAGTTCGGTGACACCGTAATGTTTTACACTACTACCAGGTCACTACGGCGATTTGCAGTAGCAAAGCCGGCGTAGAGAAAACGAAGAAACAGCACGACAGGTGCTAAAAAATTCGGTATGAATATAATACTTTCCGAAATTAGCTAATGGAAGATATGGATCTTCTTTGGTGAGATCAAAAGAAGTGTACACATAAACATTCCCTGCGTTCTCGCAGTCACCGTTGGGAAAGTCGCAGTCCAGGACTGCCTTTCGGGCTGCCAAGAGTGTGTCTTCGCTAACAATCAAATGAAGCTCGCCCACATCACACGTCATGCCCATGTTTTCACAAGCAGTATCGCAACTTTCATTTTGGTCACTAAAAACCCACCCCTCCGTAGCCGTCGTGTTCGGGACACAGCAAGGGGCAGCGGTTGTTGTTGCTGCTGAAGTGGTGATCTCGGCGATAGTGGTGGTCGCTGCGACGGTGGTGGTGGTCTCAGCAGGGGTTGGAGTTGTTGGTGCTTCGACGGTAGTGGTCTCGGCAGGAGTGGTCGCCGCTGCGACGGTTGTGGTGATCTCAGCAGGGGTTGTGGCTGCTGGGGTTGTGACCGCGCTACTAGGGGTCGGAGACGGCGGCGTCAAAGTTGTCAGTGGCGCCAACGGCGGCACGGAAGGTGGACGCCCGTTGACCTGCTGTGCCGCGGGCTTCACCAAATTTATCCGGAGCTGTTCCAACTCGTTCCCAACCGCTGCTCGATCGAACACCAGACTGCCTTCGCTGACCTCGGACGTGGTGTAGCTCTCGCCGGTCAACTCAGCGTTAAAGGTGTCGTCCCCCACCAGCGCGACCAATCGCGCAGTCAGGGTGCTTATTTGATCCGAAGGGCCCCCAAACAATACGGTAAAGGTCAGGATGTTGCCGGTGTTGTCGATGGCGAGGCCAACCGCCGTCACTAATTCTCGATCCCAAGCGTTTATAGCTGCCGACGTGTCGAGGAAGGAACTGATGAAGAGAACTAGTGCGTCACTCAAACTGCCAACGATGCCATCGTTATTGTCCGCCTCTTGCTTCAAGCCGCGGCCGAGTAGAAGAAAGGCGCCTTCGGGGGGAGCCAGTTGAACTGGCACCGCGAATATCAGTAACATCCCGCCGCCGGCGCTGCTGCTGGATGAGGCGGGATGATGCTGCGTGGCCGTTGAGCTTGCGGAAGAGTCGGAACCGGAGGAGCCAAAGTCTTCGCTGCTGTCTGGGCGGTCGTGCTGGCTTGCAAACACACCAAGGACGATATCGACAGCACCCACTTTCTTGGTGACAAGCTTGGTTGGATGAGCATCAGCATGCTTCTTGCATACAGGAACATCGGACGGGTCCATCCAGGTATTCGCGTTGTGGTGACTCTTACGGCGAGACGATGACGAGTGCGGATGTAGGGATTCCTTGGATACCGCGACAGCGGACGGTCCTGTTCTGGGACCAGAGAGCCCCTCACCATCATCAGGTACCGCGGAAGCAGGGGGGTCTTGCGAAGTCGCCGAAGACGCTGTCGCCGCCGCCCCCAGTAGGCAAAGTGACAGCAAAGCAACAAAAATATGGTTGACTGGACGCATCATGCAGCAAACTCGTAAGCGACGAATTACTTACGAGGACGACAGCGCACACAAGCGGGGTAGTGCTATGGGGCCACTGCGGGTGGGTACTTGAGCCGTCAATAACACCGCGAGGTGAGTGGGTTGTTGGGAGAGGCTATGATTGTAGCGCTTGAATGACTTCCGGGGTCTGGTATGAACGAAGGGCGGTGAGCGTGAGAAAGTGGTTTTACTCGGCGACTCCGGCGCGTCTTATGCCTGTTGTATTCTGAGACTCGCGGCTGCCCGTCGACTCAATATTGAAAATCCATAATAACGAAAGAAGTACTTTACTGCAGTACTTTTTTTTCACGGTAGTGTCTGATGCAGTCCATTCAGCAGAACATGTTTGAATCGGCGCGAACCTATGTAATCTAACTACAGAATTACCTTACTGTAGCGGTGCGGGTAGTTATTGCTGGCCAAGACTCTACCAACGACCGCGCATGTGTACGAGGACATGTACGAGGATACAATAATGTACTAGTTGACTACCTAACTGCCTAACCACCTAACTACCTCACTAAACTACTATCTAGTACTATACCCTATCAGCAATAGCAGCAAACCGGATTTTGAGAATAAGGATGACACCTGTACGATATCACCGTAGCGTGCCACGTCGCTATTGAAGATTATCCAGAGACGCCCCAAATTGCGTATGACCCATATCAACCTCACATACTATGGGGCATTTTTTCGTGGATATGTCTGATGCAGTCCATTCAGCAGAACATGTATGAATCGGCGCGAAACTATGCAACCTAACTACTAACTAGCTACTCGGAGCGGTCCGGGTAGTAATTGCTGGCCAAGACTCCACGAGCGAACGAACGCGCATGTATACGAGGACATACGAGGATACTGTCATGTACTGGTTAATCACCAAACTACCTAACTGCCCAACCACCTAACTACCTCACTAAACTACTATCTAGTACTATACCATAACAACATTTGCATACCAGATTTTGAGGATAAGGATGACACCTGTACGATATCACCGTAGCGTGCCACGTCGGTGGCCGAAATTATCCAAGGACGCCCCATATTGTGTTTGACCCATATCATATCAAACCTTTCTTACAAGAAAAAATGCGGAGACCACCAAGCAAAAAAATGAAAAGAGGAAAAAATATATATGACCCATATCACCCTCACATACTATGGGGCAATTGTTTTTGCCCGCCCGCGTTGGGTACGCATCACGCTGAAAGCATGATACTACTCGATGACTTACGGCATAGCTCATGGCACTTTGGGTTCTTAGCTTCCCGACGCTTTGCAGGAGGGAAGCGCTGATGCTATGGCATGCCTTCCTTGTCCTCGAGCTTAGGCATGTGAGGTTCTTTCCTCCTTGCTCCTCTTTGTTTGGTGTTTCCACTTCCATTATTGTAAGAATATTTATTTCTACTTACGGCATAGTCTGCGGCATAGCTCTATACCCGCGCGATACTATATGCTTGGGGTTGTTAATGAGGTGTAACGTGATGATTGTGTGGCGGTTAGCCTCTGAAAGCTAAACGCTAGCACAAATCTGTTCT
>JAPMLY010000906.1:60000-62500 GCA_026401115.1 Tetraselmis chui
CGTAGACGCTCAGTCACAAATGGTGCTCGTCATGACGGACACATGGGTGGGGCTGCAGCCATCAAGCAGGTGATGATTGGATGTTGGGCAGCAAGCAACCAATTCTTTTACATCGACGGCCCCATCTAAACTCTACTACGCGAGTCCTGCACCGCCACAAAATGCCGTAACCACAACATACCAGCGCTTTCTTAATATGGGCGTTCGGTCACGCCATATTGTCTGACACTACTACCTGGTCACGCCGGTGCTTTGCAATAGCACAAACGATTGCTATTACCGGATGAACCAGGACATGTGCTACTAGATTTGGTATTAACAAAATATTTGTCCGAAAAAGTACCGGAAAATATTTATTAGTACTGGTAGAGATTACAAAAACATTCACTGCGGCCTCGCAGTCACCGCTGGGAAAGTCGCAGTCCATGATTGCGTTTCGGGCTTCCAGAAATGTGTCTTCGCTGACAATATTATGAAGCTCGTTCACGTCACACGTCCAGCCCGGTAAATGTTTGCCACAAGCAGTATCGCAACTTTCACCTTTGTCACCAAAAACCCACCCCTTTTAGGGTTTTAGGGTTTAGGGTTTTAGCAAGGGGCAGAGCAAGGGGCAGCGGTTGTTGTTGCTGAAGTAGTGGTGGCCCCGGCAGTAGTGGTGGTCGCTGCGACGGTGGTGGTCGTCTCAGCAGGGGTTGACGTTGCTGGTGCTGCTGAAGTGGTGGTCTCGGCAGTGGTGGTCGTCGCTGCGACGGTGGTGGTGGTCTCAGCAGGGGGTGACGTTGTTGGTACTGCTGAAGTGGTGGTCTCGACGGTATTGGTCGTCGCTGCAATGGTGGTGGTGGTCTCAGCAGGGGTTGACGTTATTGCTGATGAAGTAGTGGTGGCCCCGGCAGTAGTGGTGGTCGCTGCGACGGTGGTGGTGGTCTTAGCAGGGGTTGACGTTGTTGGTGTTGCTGAAGTAGTGGCGGTCTCGGCAGTAGTGGTTGTCGCTGCGCCGGTGGTGGTGGTCTCAGCAGGGGTTGACGTTGTTGGTGCTGCTGAAGTGGTAGTGGTCTCGGCGTTAGTGGTTGTCGCTGCGACGGTTGTGGTGGTCTCAGCAGGGGTTGAATGGGTTGTGGCTGCTGGGGTTGTGGCCACGCTAATGGGGGTCGGGGACGGCGGCGTCACAGTGGTGAGTGGCGCCAACGGCGGCACGGAAGGAGGACGCCCGTTTACCTGCTCTGCCGCGGGCTTGCCCAAATTAATCCGCAGCTGTTCCAACTCGTTGCCAACCGCCGCTCGATCGAACACCAGACTGCCGTCGCTGACCTCGGACGTGGTGTAGCTCTCGTCGGTCAACTCGGCGTTAAATGTGTCGTCTCCCACCAGCGCGACCGAACGCGCAGTCAGGGTGCCTACTTGATCCGAAGGGCCCCCAAACAATACGGTAAAGGTCAGGATGTTGCCGGTGTTGTCGACGGCGAGGCCCACCGCCGTCACTAAATCCCTATCCCAAGCGTTTATAGCTGCCGACTTGTCGAGGAAGGAACTAATGAAGAGAACTAGTGCGTCACTCAAACTGCCAACGGTGCCATCGTTATTGTCCGCCTCTTGCTTTAAGCCGCGGCCGAGTAGAAGAAAGGCGCCTTGGGGGGGAGCCAGTTGAACTGGCACCGCGAAAATCAGTAACAACCCGCCGCCGGCGCTGCTGCTGGATGAGGCGGGATGACGCAGCATGGCCGTTGAGCTTGCGGAAGAGTCGGAACCGGAGGAGCCAAATCCTTCGCTGCTGCCTGGGCGGTCGTGCCGGCTTGCAAATACACCAAGGACAACATCGACACCGCCCACTTTCTTGGTGACCAGCTTGGTGGGGTACGAGTCTGCGTGCTTCTTGCATACAGGAACGTCGGACGGGTCCATCCAGGTATTCGCGTTGTGGTGACTCTTACGGCGAGACGATGACGAGTGCGGATGTAGGGATTCCTTGGATACCGCGACAGCGGACGGTCCTGTTCTGGGACCACAGAGCCCCTCACCATCATCAGGTACCGCGGAAGCAGGGGGGTCTTGCGAAGTCGCCGAAGACGCTGTCGCCGCCGCCCCCAGTAGGCAAAGTGACAGCAAAGCAACAAAAATATGGTTGACTGGACGCATCATGCAGCAAACTCGTAAGCGACGAATTACTTACGAGGACGACAGCGCACACAAGCGGGGTAGTGCTATGGGGCCACTGCGGGTGGGTACTTGAGCCGTCAATAACACCGCGAGGTGAGTGGGTTGTTGGGAGAGGCTATGATTGTAGCGCTTGAATGACTTCCGGGGTCTGGTATGAACGAAGGGCGGTGAGCGTGAGAAAGTGGTTTTACTCGGCGACTCCGGCGCGTCTTATGCTTGTTGTATTCTGAGACTCGCGGCTGCCCGTCGACTCAATATTGAAAATCCATAATAACGAAAGAAGTACTTTACTGCAGTACTTTTTTTTCACGGTAGTGTCTGATGCAGTCCATTCAGCAGAACATGT
>JAPMLY010000906.1:77500-80000 GCA_026401115.1 Tetraselmis chui
TTGTGCTTTTGCTCCCACTTCTAACTCCAGAATTATCGATGCTTGTGTTTGTGAATTATCGATGCAAGGCACACACACACACACACACACACACACACACACACACACACACACACACACACACACACACACACACACACACACACACACACACACACGCACACACGCACACGCACACACATACTCACATGCACACACATATACACACAGATTTGCACGCACTGGTGCTATCATAGACATGCCGAAAAGGAAAGCATGCGTGTGGTTTGTAACGTTCCTGCTCTTGCTTCCCTTTGTGTAGCTTACATTGTTCTTTATTATTTTATGATTATACTTCAACATTTGTTCTGCTGCTACACAGACGCGCACGCACGCACACGCACGCACACACACATACACACATACACACACACACACACCCACACCCACACACATACCTGCAGACACACAAGCACACACACACACACACACACACACACACACACACCTGCAAACACAAACACCCACACCCACACACATACCTGCAGACACACAAGCACACACACACACACACACACACACACACACACACACACACACACACACACACACACGCACGCACACACACACACACACACACACACACACACACACACACACACACACCTGCAGACACACACACCCACACACACACACACACACATACCTGCAGACACACAAGCACACACACAAACACACACACACACACACACACACACACACACACACACACGCACGAACATTCGCACATGTATCATAGACATGCTGACAGGCAAAATATGCATGTGGTTTGTCTCGTTGCTCCTACTGCTCCTACTTGTATAGCTAGAGTTGTTCTTAATAATTTCATGCTATTACTCAAACATTGTTATTTGCTGCTGCTGTTGTTGCTGTTGTTGATGCTGCTGCTGCCGCAATTTAGTGTGCACCTCCTATTGTTGCTACCGTTTGCTCACATGTCTCTTTTTGGGGCCGGTGCTATGGCTGCTGGTGGCGATGAATATATAAGTGAAGTTTTTTTGGCTGATTCTTGCGCTGCTGTTGCCATTGAAGAGTGATCTAGTTCGACGTGGTTGCGCCTCCCGCTATCGGGCTCTTGCAACAACTGTTGGCTGCTGACCTAGCACGCAGACGCGCTCATGCATAGGCAACTGACGATATATATCGAGTGCATTGTTCAAGTAGGAACAATGGTTACATGCAAATTGTTAGGCACAGGTAGGTGGCAGCCTATTTCCCGACGGGTAACACCTATGTTCGCCTGGAGGATGCCTGTATCCACTACTTCTATCCATCATCGCGCAGGAAAAAGCATTTTTCCTAAAATCTTGAAATGGCACAATTGTCTTTTTGGATATACATGCTTGAGGTGTATATCCCTGCTACTATGCCCAACCCCCCCCAAAAAACACCAGTGCAGTGCATGTGAGGGGGTTTAATGTTCAAAAACGTCCGTTGGTAAATGCTCAGAAATAACTGCTTAGATGAAAGCTACAAAACATGTTAAGGTAAATGCTCAGAAAAAAACTGCTGAGACGAATGCACAAAAACATGCTTAGGTAAATGCTACAGAAAAGCTGCTGAGATGAATGCTGAAAAACATGTCTAGGCAAATGTTAAGAAAAAACTGCTGAGGTGAATGCTCAAAAACATGTTTAGGTAAATGCTAAGAAAAAGTCCCGAGGTGAATGCACACAAACATGTTCAGATAAATACTAAGATAAAAACTGCTGAGATGAATGCTCAAAAACATGCCAAGGTATATGCTAAGATAAAAACTGCTGAGACGAATGCACAAAAACATGCTTAGGTAAATGCTACAGAAAAGCTGCTGAGATGAATGCTGAAAAACATGTTTAGGCAAATGTTAAGAAAAATCTGCTGAGGTGAATGCTCAAAAACATGTTTAGGTAAATGCTAAGAAAAAGTCCCGAGGTGAATGCACACAAACATGTTCAGATAAATACTAAGATAAAAACTGCTGAGATGAATGCTCAAAAACATGCCAAGGTATATGCTAAGATAAAAACTGCTGAGACGAATGCACAAAAACATGCTTAGGTAAATGCTACAGAAAAGCTGCTGAGATGAATGCTGAAAAACATGTTTAGGCAAATGTTAAGAAAAATCTGCTGAGGTGAATGCTCAAAAACATGTTTAGGTAAATGCTAAGAAAAAGTCCCGAGGTGAATGCACACAAACATGTTCAGATAAATACTAAGATAAAAACTGCTGAGATGAATGCTCAAAAACATGCCAAGGTATATGCTAAGAAAAAAACTGCTGAGGTGAATGCTGAAAAACATGCCAAGGTAAATGCTACGAGAAACTGCTGAGCTGAATGCTAAAAAAATATGCTAAGGTAAATGCTACGAAAAAAAACTGCTGAGGTGAATGCTGAAAAACATGCAAAGTTATATGCTAAGAAAAAAACTCATAGACATGCCAAGGTATATGCTCAGAAAATACTGCTGAGGTGAAT
>JAPMLY010000906.1:85000-125000 GCA_026401115.1 Tetraselmis chui
GTGTGTTACCTATGTGTGGGTGGGGGGTATCGTGGACATAACCGGTGATTCTTGCGTTCAATGTGTGCAGATTAAGCGCATATGTGAAGGTGGCGAGTGTGGACATGATTGTGCATTCGTACGGCCGCGGTGAGGATGTGCAGGTGTACTATCTTTTGTGCTTCTGTCTGTGTTCGTGCATTTTGTATGTATGTGTTTCATTTGCGCAAACTGGTGAATGAGCGCGCTCGTGTGTTACTTAGGGTTATTGCAATGGCGACAATGCCACCTGCCGAATACTATTGATTTTTACAATAAGGCTTAGTGACCTAGTGACATGCTTATTCAGTCATTTTGTGGATCACAAAGTTTCACAGCAGGACATTTTAAGAATCAGTGCTGCTGCTATATGATTTTAGGATTAATATGTGTGCATTCGTCTGTTGTATACGAGCGAATGTAGACAGCGAAGCGCTATGATCCGCGGTGAAGATGTTGATGCGTGCGTGAATTGGAATTTAATAAAGTCCATCTAACCAAGCGACGAGGCCATCAGTTTGGGGAGGCGGCAGGTAACGCATTTTTTTTTTTCGCGGGGAATGATGAAATCGGAAGGAGACGCTCAATCACAACTGCTGCTCGTCATAGCGGACACATGGGCGGGGCTGAATGTATCACCTAGGTCATGACAAAATATTAGGCATCAAGCAACCGATCCTTTTACACTAACGGCCCCTTCTGAACTCTGTTGTGTGGATCATGCACCGCCAACGCATCATCGCTGTGCATCGAATACACACGAATGGGTTGGATGGCGACCGTGCAAATTTACAAAGTGCTGTGATGGACAAGGAAGACGCGCGGCCGTAACCATAACATCCCAGCGCTTTCTTAGTTCGGTGACACCGTAATGTTTTACACTACTACCAGGTCACTACGGTGCTTTGCAGTAGCACAGCCGGCGTGCGACATTTGACTGGGCCGCAGCAGGACAGGTGCTATAAGGTTGGGTATGAATATAATAATTTCCGCCAAAGGCAATTGGAAGATACGGATATATCATTGTAGAGCCACTGAACACATAAACATTCCATGCGTTCTCGCAGTCACCGCTGGGAAAGTCGCAGTCCAGGACTGCATTTCGGGCTTCTATAAATGTGTCTTTGCTAACAATCGTATGAAGCTCGTCCACGTCACACGACATGCCCATGTTTTCACAAGCAACTTTGCAACTTTCGCCTAAGCCACCCAAAACCCACCCCTCCGTGGCCGTCGTATCCGTGGCACAGCAAGGGGCAGCGGTTGTTGTTGCTGCTGAAGTGGTGGTGTCGGCGATAGTGGTGGTCGCTGCGACGGTGGTGGTGGTCTCGGCAGTAGGGGTTGACGTTGTTGTTGCTGCTGAAGTGGTGGTGTCGGCGATAGTGGTGGTCGCTACGACGGTGGTGGTGGTCTCAGCAGGGGTTGACGTTGTTGGTGCTGCTACAGTGGTGGTGGTCTCAGAAGCAGGGGTTGACGTTATTGGTGCTGCTGAAGTGGTGGTCTCGGCAGTAGTGGTCGTCGCTGCTACGGTGATGGTGGTCTCAGCAGGGGTTGACGTTGTTGGTGCTGCTGAAGTGGTGGTCTCGGCAGTAGTGGTCGTCGCTGCTACGGTGATGGTAGTCTCAGCAGGGGTTGACGTTGTTGGTGCTGCTGAAGTAGTGGTGGCCCCGGCAGGAGTGGTTGTCGCTGCGACGGTGGTGGTGGTGATCTCAGCAGGGGTTGACGTTGTTGGTGCTGCTGAAGTGGTGGTCTCGGCAGTAGTGGTCGTTGCTGCTACGGTGATGGTGGTCTCAGCAGGGGTTGACGTTGTTGGTGCTGCTGAAGTGGTGGTCTCGGCAGTAGTGGTCGTCGCTGCTACGGTGATGGTAGTCTCAGCAGGGGTTGACGTTGTTGGTGCTGCTGAAGTAGTGGTGGCCCCGGCAGGAGTGGTTGTCGCTGCGACGGTGGTGGTGGTGATCTCAGCAGGGGTTGACGTTGTTGGTGCTGCTGAAGTGGTGGTCTCGGCAGTAGTGGTCGTTGCTGCTACGGTGATGGTGGTCTCAGCAGGGGTTGACGTTGTTGGTGTTGCCGAAGTAGTGGTGGCCCCGGCAGGAGTGGTTGTCGCTGCGACGGTGGTGGTGGTGATCTCAGCAGGGGTTGACGTTGTCTGTGCTTCGACGGTGGTGGTCTCGGCAGGAGTGGTCGTCGCTGCGACGGTTGTGGTGGTCTCAACAGGGGTTGTGGCTGCTGGGGTTGTGACCGCGCTACTAGGGGTCGGAGACGGCGGCGTCAAAGTTGTCAGTGGCGCCAACGGCGGCACGGAAGGAGGACGCCCGTTGACCTGCTGTGCCGCGGGCTTCCCCAAATTAATCCGCAGCTGTTCCAACTCGTTCCCATCCGCCGCTGAATCGAACACCAGACTGCCGTCGCTAACCTCCGACGTGGTGTAGCTCTCGCCGGTCAACTCGGCGTTAAAGGTTTCGTCCCCCACCAGCGCGACCGAACGCGCAGTCAGGGTGCTTACTTGATCCGAAGGGCCCCCAAACAATACGGTAAAGGTCAGGATGTTGCCGGTGTTGTCGACGGTGAGGCCAACCGCAGTCACTAACTCCCGATCCCAAGCGTTTATAGCTGCCGACTTGTCGAGGTAGGAACTGATGAAGAGAACTAGTGCGTCGCTCAAACTGCCAACGTTTTCATCGTTATTGTCCGCCTGCTGCTTCAAGCCCCGGCCGAGTAGAAGAAAGGCGCCTTGGGGGAAAGCCAGTTGAACTGGCACCGCGAAAATCAGCAACAACCCGCCGCCGGCGCTGCTGCTGGATGAGGCGGGATGACGCAGCGTGGCCGTTGAGCTTGCGGAAGAGTCGGAACCGGAGGAGCCAAAGCCTTCGCTGCTGCCTGGGCGGTCGTGCCGGCTTGCAAATACACCAAGGACAACATCGACACCGCCCACTTTCTTGGTGACCAGCTTGGTTGGGTAAGCCTTTGCGTGTTTCTTGCATACAGGAACGTCGGACGGGTCCATCCAGGTATTCGCGTCATGGTGACTCTTACGGCCAGTCGACGACGAGTGCGGATGTAAGGACTCCTTGGATGCCGCGACGGCGGACGGTCCTGTTCTGGGACCACAAAGCCCCTCACCATCATTAGGTACCGCGGAAGCAGGGGGGTCTTGTGAAGTCGACGAAGACGCTGTCACCACAGCCCCCAGTAGGCAAAGTGACAGCAGAGCAACAAAAACATGGCTGACTGGACGCATCATGCAGCGAACTCGTAAACGATGAAATACTTGCGAGGACGACCGCGCACACAAGCGGGGTAGTGCTCTGGGGTGACTGCGGGTGGGAACTTGAGCCGTCAATAGCACCGCGATATGAGTGGGTTGCTGGGAGAGGCTATGATTGTAGCGCTTGAATGACTTCCGGGGTCTGGTATGGACGAAGGGCGGTGAGCGTGAGAAAGTGGTTTTACTCGGCGACTCCGGCGCGTCTTACCCCCGTCCTATACAGAGCGAAAAGGCACGCGTGCCGCGTGGTCCTGTACGTTTTTTGTACGTAATGTTACAATTTTCACGTAGAAGTACGCCACGCGACCACGCGTGCCTCGCGTGACACGAAACGAGCTGTCACGGGCACGCAGAGGCCGTGTGACAGGCACGCGTGGTCTTTGCGTGCCCGCGTGGTCCCTGTGGCCCGGGATCTAGTGAAACCTTCGTCACCCAACCCCATGCCTCACCGCCACAACCACCATGATTCCCTCAAAATCACCACAAAATTAACTTTAAAATGTAAGGGCTATAACTAGCTTCCCCTCTTCACCCGTCGGTCGCCGATTTGAGGTCGGACGGAAGTGATCGGTTGCCCGCGCGGCGGCTCCCGCCGCTACCGTGCGGGCGGCCACCGGCCGGCGCATACTCCCGACGCGATCTTTGGGAATCTTGCCTAGGTTAACGGAGAATAATTAAGAAAGGTCAAAATGTGTGCTTCTAGGGGATGCATGGGTAGATAGTTGGTGAATAATGATTAGGTTGTCGCTTGTTGAAAGTCATGTAGTAGAGCGTGTAAGTGCGGGTGGGATGGCGCGCTCCCGTCGTTGAATTGACCGGTGCGCGCGACGCAAGACAAGGTGCGGGTATATATGGTTAGAGGCAAACGGTGGCGCTACTAAAATACTAGCGATAACGGTAGGATTCTTTCGCCATCGCGTGCCTCCGAGCCACCATCGCATACTATCTAGCGGTAGCTGCGCTGCTAGATCAGGTCAACATCATAGGCGACCACGCGTGTTCGTGCCGCCGTGCCCACTTTGTCGTATAGGACGGCAAAATCTATCGACACTTCAGAAACTGTACTAGCACGACAAGACACGTACAAAAATGACCACGCGGCACGCGTGGTTTTTTGGTCATATTGAAATTATAGAGGTTTAAATTACACTGGGGGCGAGAATAGTCGGGCGTTGCCACGACGTTACAAATTCTAACCGCTAGAGTACGCATGACACTGTTGGTAAAACACAGACATGCGTTACCCCTATATGACGCGCCGACACACATAGGTCGTCCACCTTCTGCCTTTGCGCGAGCACAGCTCACGCAACGGCATCTAGACTCTAGCAGTCTAGTAAGGTGACTGATCTCTACTAGCACACGGTGTAGCTACTATCGAAAACATTCACACGGCAACTATGGCAGACAATCTACCAGAACACCTGTACCCAACGGGGGACGACAGCGGGGACATCCGAGCGCCACCATCTGCAGCGCAGTTTGAAAACTTGTATAATCTTGTTAACCAGCTGCTCCTGAAGGTTGACGGCGACCAGACAAAACCGCCAGCCCCTACCAAGCAGCATAACATTCCGTCAGTACCTGCCGACGCAGTCTCTGAGGGTGGGAGCGTGGACGAGTACGCCACGCCTGTATCTGCTCATTCGACCAAGCCCGCGTACATCGACCCGCGCGATTGGATCGACTTACTCCCACGAGCGTTCAACGACAATTTACCGCCTGTCAACGCTTCTATACCGGGCCTGTGGACGCCTCGACACGACGAGACTGACAGGTTCCTAACCGAGGAGAAACGAATTTCCTCACGAGACGAGTATCGACACCTAGCGTGCTATGGCGTTTACTCTGCGGCCGCGGACGCGGCGCTCGAAACAGCTCTGGCAACGATTCGTTCGACAACCGCTACCGAAGCGGAACGAGCGCACGCCTGGGATATTACCGACGCGGCCGTTCGGACACACAAAACTGTCACGCAAGCCGTCGAGTCGCGACTTACCTACGTTCGACGATTCAAAGGCAAGAAGGCCCTTACCGGAGAGGAGCGAGTCGCCGAACGCCTCGTCTACTCCAGATTCTTCGACACACAGGCTGCCGACCGCAGCACCAACGGCGTCGACGGCCTCCTCGCGGCACTGGAAGACAAACGCCTCGAAGTTAGTCTCCACGCGGCCGCAAAAGCTCAAGCCGCTCAAACCTTTAAGCAGTCGACGCCCGGCAGGGGCGACGGAGGCAACCCCGACAGACCAACCACGAGGCCGGACAAGAACCTCAAAGACAAGGAAATCAGGGACAAGGACAAACGAGAGAAGCGCGACAAGGACAAGACTCGCCAAAACAAAAAGCCCGAGCCCGAGGCAGAGGGCTGATGGTGTGCACCGCCGCGCCGATTCCTGCAACCCAGCCTCCGACTACATGCGACATCGCGTGCGACGGAGCTGGCGCGAGTGGGAGAAAATCGGCGCGAGCGTGCAAACCCTACAGTGGATCCGGGAGGGCGTATCGATTCAAAAACCTACCGTTCAAAAACAACCGCCCACCCCCACGATTCAACCAAGGAGTGTCGTTACTCGATGCTACCCCTGCCCAACTAGAATTCGTCGAACGCGAATTAGCGCGCTTTGTACAGGCCGGCGCTTGGGAACCTTCGACCTGCAGCGACTACGTCTCCAGACTATTCCTAGTCCCAAAACCGGGCGTCAACCAGTGGCGATTAATCTGCGACCTACGACCACTCAACAAGTATTGCGTGCGAAAACGACTCAAGATGGAGACCCTACTCGGGGTGAAGCACCTCACCCGCAAGGGGGACTATATGTTCAGCTTCGACCTACAAGACGGGTTCTACGCACTGGGCATCAACCCAGCGGACCGAAACTACTTCACCGTCAACGTCCGAGGCCAACTCTACAGGCTAGCCGGGCTACCTATGGGTTGGTCCCTATCCCCGTTTTATTTCTGCAAGATGACGCTCACCTTCGTAAATTTCTTGCGAAACCCGGACCCCGAAGCACCTACCCCACCGACGAACAGCAGCTCAAAGACCTACCTCAGACGAACGCGGTGGCGAGGCGCCCGAATACTACCCTACGTCGACGATTTTCTACTCTTCGCGTCTACAGAGGCGGAGGCGCTTACCTTACGCCACCGCCTGTCACAGCTGCTCGACCGGCTCGGTCTCCTCCGACACCCCACCAAGGGTTTCTGGACACCAGCGCAAGTCGGGCACCACCTGGGTATCGACATCGACACAGCGTCAGGCTACTTCTACGCGCCGGAGCAAAAACTCCACAAGATTGCACAACAGGCCAGACACCTCATCGGGAGAGCTACACGGAACGCGCGCTGGTTACCCGTAAAAGACCTGCAATCACTCGCAGGTCAGGCCCAGTACCTCTTTTTGGCAATTCCGGCGGCCAGGTTCTTCCTCCGCGAACTTCACTCCGTCGTCGGCGAGAAGTGGGGTGGCCTCGTCCGGCTCACCCCCCAGCTACGTCGCGACCTACAGTGGTGGACAGAGGTGCCCAGTCAGTCCAACGGCAAGCCCATCCACAAACCCGTGGAAACAGCATATCTACACACGGACAGCTCCGGGTATGGTTGGGGCGCGGTCCTAAACGAGCAAGTCGAGGCTCGAGGATTCTGGAGCAAGGAGGACGAACAACAACACATTACCTGGAAGGAGCTGAAGGCCGTCCGTCACGCTGTCGAGAGTTTCCTACCACAACTGGCAGGCCGCAACGTCCTCCTGCACGAGGACAACCAAGCAGTATGTCACATTCTGACTGGCCTGACCTCACGGTCGCCAGTTATGATGGACGAACTCCGACGACTATGGTGCCTACTCGATACGAACTCTATCACGATCAGGGCCCGCTACATCAGGTCAGCGGCGAACGTGTGGGCCGACAGGCTCAGTCGACATCTAGACAGCGACGACTGGCGACTAGACCCGGTACTGTTCGCAGAACTCGATGCGAGGTTCGGAAAGCATTCGATCGACCGCTTCGCCTCAGCCCTCAACACCCTACTACCCCGGTACAACGCTGGCTGGAAGGACCCCACGTGCGAGGCTGTAGACGCCATACACCTCTCAGACAACGATTGGCGAAAGGAGAACAATTGGTGCAACCCACCCTGGCCCCTCCTACCCAACCTCGTCCAAAAACTTCGACAGAGCGGAGCAGCAGCTACCGTAGTCGCCCCGCGCTGGACAGGCAAGGTCTGGCACCAGGCGCTTACCGAGCTGGCTTCCGAGGAGATCATCATCGCGCCACGCCACAACTTGTTCCAACCCGGACGGCGGGCGCTACGCGGTACAACAGGCAGTCCACACTGGCCTGTGACAATATTCCGCGTTCCCTTCCGGCGTGGCTCTATCTGAGGCGAGGGGCGGTCAGTGCTACGTTAGCATTATTTACGGGAGTACACAACGCGCCAAGAATCCCGCACCCCCAGCCCGGCCGAACAGCACAGCCTAAGTACCGAGTTACCGTCACAGCCACCACCAACCCGTGGATCGAGACGATGAAACCGTACATGACCAAAATTCTCGGTTCTGACGCACTGGGCACCAAGACCTTGGCTCTCCTCGCCGCAGCATGGGCCCCTAGCACGGCAGCAACGTACGGCAGTACTATACGCCGCTACTTCGATTTCTGTACGGAGCAACGACTCGCGCCGCTAGCGGCCACACCGGCACACATGGCACGCTACGTCGCATGGCTAGGTCAACTAGGTACAATCAAGGCCTCAAGTCTCCAGCCGTACCTCTCAGCGGTCAACGGTTTCTTCAAGGACCACGGCCTCGAAGCAGTTGCTCTCGGAGATCTGGTCGCGAAAGTGAGAAAAGGCCTAGCGGCCTCTCAAGTCGCGATTGACGACACGACGGTACGGGTCCACCTGCCCGCCTATATAATCGAAAAAGCCCTACGCATGGCTCAAGCCCTACGACTCCAACTCACGGCGGCCACGTCGCGTGAATTGCTCCAGGCCAGCCCAGCACGCGAACAAGTACGTTTACTACGGGCATGCACTACGGTGGTACTACTGTACTTATTCTTCAGTAGAGGGGGCGCAGGCATAGGCTGCTTAACAGAGGACCTCGTCGCCTCCGAGGCAGACGGACTACGCTTGTACCACCGTACAAGGAAGGGACAACGCGAAGTGTCAGCAGAGCGCAAACTACTATGTCACCTACCGCCTACAGTACACAGCGAGGTAGTTCAAATGTTATTGTTCTTCGACGCTATCCGACACACGCTCTCGGACGGAAAATACCCGACAGCGCGGTGGGCGATTAGCACCTCAGAACGACACGACAGATGGACAGCCAACACGCTCACGGGATGGCTCTCCGAAGTCACGATGGCACTGCAAGAACGACCCCCGGAGGGTTACAGCTGGACATCACACTCCCTCCGAAAAGGGGCTGCGACAGCCGCCTACAGCATCGGGGTTACGCTACAGAAGATCAAACACTTCGGTGGCTGGTCAACGGAGTCCAGCGTCGTCCTCGACTACATCGACCCGACCGCCCTTGCAGGACGGTCAGAGTGGTTCTTTTTCGGCTGGCTCACACCATGGGGTGGCCAACCAACGACGAACAACCCGCCCAATGGCGACAACATGGCAAACGGAGCCTCCCCCTGCTTTGTAAATGGTCATATTGAAATTATAGAGGTTTAAATTACACTGGGGGCGAGAATAGTCGGGCGTTGCCACGACGTTACAAATTCTAACCGCTAGAGTACGCATGACACTGTTGGTAAAACACAGACATGCGTTACCCCTATATGACGCGCCGACACACATAGGTCGTCCACCTTCTGCCTTTGCGCGAGCACAGCTCACGCAACCCTCCCTCCCGATTCCCTCAATTAGCGTACGTACCGGGCCCTGGGCCCCTTGCGAGCAAAAAATGTAAGAGATCAACACTTTTGGCAAACGGAGCCTCCCCCTGCTTTGCGAAATCTCGAAAATTTGAACGCAGGTTGCGTGTTCTCTCCGTGCTACCTGCTCAAGCTCTGTAATCCTTACTAATTATAAGTGGAAGATTTTTATAGGCGGTTCCCCGGGAACCGGGTTCCCCACCGTGGAAATATGTACCTGGGTACATGAGCCGTCAATAACACCGCGAGGTGAGACTCACGGCTGCCCGTCCACTCAATACTGAAAATCCATAATAACGAAAGAAGTACTTTACTACAGTATATCGCGAAATCTCGAAAATTTGAACAGGTATTCTCTCCGTAGTAAGGATTACTAATTAAGTACTTTTTCGTTGCATTCAATTGTTAAGTATTGTATCGATGTCGTTTTTCGCGGTAGTTATTATCGGAGCATCCCGTTGGCAACCTGGCGCGCTGCCAAGTACCGGCTCAAAAGTCGGTATCCTTAGTGTAATCGTACACTATTTATGTATCGCTATGCACGGGCCGGCTCTTGGGCGCTTTGTGTCAATCTTCGCGGATACATCTTACGCGCGCGGCGGTCGCGCGCGAGTACGTGTATGCTACGGATGAGCGTGGGACCAAGACTCCCCCAGCGAACGCGCATGTACGGGACGTGTACGGGCATACAGTCCTATAATAGCCGCCGGTGTTCCGGACGCGGACTAGTACATATTTGCACATTGTGATGTGCGGTCGCCGGGATTTGAACTCACGTATGAGGGCCCATAACCTATTATCGGAGCACGGTCGAGGAGGAGGCGTCAGCCCCCTCGCGATGCCTGTTGGCGCGTGCGCGGGATGGCTCGTAGCGATAGTTACAGGACGTTGAGGGAATATGAGAAGTTATGGGAGAACGCACGGTGCCGCCTATATGCATATATCTAGTGCGCACATCAATATGTATGAATACGTGTACGGGCACTGATTTCCTATAATAGCCCCTCTAGATCATTGACCGTACATATTTATGCAGGCTTAGAGGTTTGTCCGTTAGATTTCTGATCTATAGGTCATCGCCCGGTGCGTGACCGCTCCTTCTATGGCAAGCGACTTCTGTGTGGCCGTTGCTTATGTGTCGAGCGACTTCTGTGTGGCCGCTGATTCTGAGGAGGTGGCCGTTGATGAACGGCGTCGGACTTGTGGCTAGTTTCATGTCGGGGCGGCTAGTCCCCTTGGTGCTAGGCGGCGCCGGCGGTGCGATGCCGGCCGTAATGCTAGAAGTGACTCGTGCGAGTGAGCCACCTCCGCGTGTGCGAGTGATTCTCCACTTATGAGCGACGTCTTGGTAGTCGCTAGTGTTCTCGGATGATGTCCGCTTGTGAGTGCTGACGGGTGGTCGCTCGGGTGTTGTTGTCCCGCGATGGCGGCGGTGGCGGCGAGTTGCCGGCCATTGTGCTTGTAGTACTTGAGCCAGTATTTATCGCTAGCGCTTTAGGCACTTGACGTGTGCGTAGCGGAGGCGTGTGAGTGTCCGTAAGGCTAGGAGGGCCCATAACCTATTATCGGAACACCGGCGGCTATTATAGGACTGTATGCCCGTACACGTCCCGTACATGCGCGTTCGCTGGGGGAGTCTTGGTGCTACGCTCATCCGTAGCATACACGTACTCGCGCGCGACCGCCGCGCGCGTAAGATGTATCCGCGAAGATTGACACAAAGCGCCCAAGAGCCGGCCCGTGCATAGCGATACATAAATAGTGTACCATTACACTAAGGATACCGACTTTTGAGCCGGTACTTGGCAGCGCGCCAGGTTGCCAACGGGATGCTCCGATAATAGTAGTGGTTGATGCAATCTATTCAGCAAAACATGTATGAATCGGCGCGAAACTCTGTAACCTGACTACAAATTACCTGACTGTAGCGGTGCGGGAGTAATTACTGTTTAAGCTGTGTTGGGGCTCACTTATGCCAAAGATGTGGATCACTTACAGAATTTGGATCTGGTGGCCCTTGGGCCACCCTACACGCAACGTGAGAGGGAATCGGGTGGGTGGGTTTGCGTGAGCGATAGCTCTCGCAAAAGGCAGAAGGTGGACACACAATCGCTGCTGGTGTGTTATATAGGGTGCGGACATTTTACTGTCCGTGCGCGCTTGGGCGCTTGAACCGTTAGGGAGATGTAGCGTCGGAGGTAACGCATGTAACGGAGGTAACGCCGGTTACTTCGTAATTTTAGCCCTGTAATTCAAACCTCTATATTACTAATATGACCATTTAAGCTGTGTTGGGGCTCACTTATGCCATCTGTCGCCGACTGGCGTGTAACGTTGGGTGGGGGGCCGCCAGGGGTCATCCACCCAAAGAGTTGCCAAGCTCCCGGGCACGGGAGCACTGTTGGGTCGATGTAGTCGAGGACTACGTCCGACTCTCGCGCCCAACCGCCGAAGAACTTGATCTTCTGCATTGGGGTACCGATAATGTACGCAGCAGTAGCTGCACCCTTTCGGAGGGAGTGCGAAGTCCACGCGAAACCGTCCGGAGGTTGTTCGTGTACTGCACAAAGTACGCGTTGTAGCCAAGCAGTCAGGGTGTCCGCAGTCCAGTTTGTCGTAGGCTCGCGTACACTAATGGCCCATCGTCTGTCCGGTATCTTCCCGGCGGAGAACCTGGTACGGGCAGCGTCGAAGTACTGTAGTAGTTCCGCTATGTCCGGGTGAGCCGAGGCCGGTAGTTCACAGAGGAGTTTTCGCTCCGTGGAAGTACCCCGTTGACCTTTTCTCGTTCCGTGGTATAGGAGGATTCCGCCGGTCGGAGTACACAACAGGTCTCCAGACCGGCACTCAACTCCCGCTCCACCTCGACAAAAAAATGTGGCCAGGAGCACCGTCGCTAGACACGCTCGGAACAGCAGAATGAGTTTTGCTTGAGTCTGAGTCCACGTGTCTGTCAGCTGTGTGCGGAGGTCCTTGGCCAGGCGTAGCGATGAGACAAGAATCCGGGCTGGGAGGTACATGCGTGTGCGGCTGGGCTGGAGGGAAACTTGGGACGCTGCGAGACCCCGCCGGACCTTGGCGACCAAATCGCCTTGTGCGACTGGTTCTGCGCCGTGGTCTTTGGAAAACCCGTTTACGGCTGAAAGGTAAGGCTGTAGACTAGTAGCCTTAATGGTGCCACGTTCTCCGATCCATGCAATGTAGCGGGCCATGGTAGCAGTTGTTGCTGCCAGCGGCGGTAGGCCTTGCTCCTCGCAGAACTGGAAGTAAGGCTTGATTGCGCTGTTGTACGTGTCGGACGTGCTTTTCGCCCAAGCGGCGGTCAGCAAGTCGAGCGTTTTTGCTCCAAGGCTGTCAGTGCCCAGTAGACGTTGCATGTAGGGGCGCATCGAGGCGGCCCATGGGTTGTTGCAGCCTGCCACCTCCACCTTGTAGCGGACCTTTGCTGGTGTGGTGGGGTAGGCTTGGACTGCTGGCCTGATGTGCCGTGTGTTGAACAGGGTCAGGGTAGCACTGACAGCGCCCCGGCGGAGGTACAACCAGGCCGGGAGGGAATCCGGAATACTGTGACGGGCCAATGAGGCTTGCCGACTGTACCGCGTCCGTGCCGCCGCCCGGGACGGAACAAGTGAGGTCGGGCCGGAAGGACCGTCTCGTGGCACGCCAATTCGGTAAGGGCATGATGTCACGCTTTCCCTTGCCACCGGGGGGCGACCACCGTGGCTGCTGCGCCGCTCTGCTGTAGTTTCTGGGCGAGGTCGGGTAGCAGGGGCCATGGCGGGTTGCACCAGTTGTTTTCTGCTTTCCAATTCGCATCGGCGAGGTGAAGGGCGTCCACGGCTTCGCACGATGGGTCTAGCCAGTTCGCGTTGTAGCGGGGCAGTAGCGTGTTGAGAGCCGACGCAAACCGGTCGATTGTGTGCGGGCCGAAGTGTGTGTCCATTTCGTGGAACACAGCGGGGTCGAGTTGCCAGTCGTCGCTGTCGAGGTGTCGGCTGAGCTTGTCGGCCCACGTGTTTGCCGCAGAACGGATGTATCTGGGCCTGATGTGGATGTTGTTGGTGTCCAACAGGTACCATAAACGGCGTAATTCGTTCATCATCTCCGGGGAGCGGGACGTCAGGCCGGTCAGGACGTGGCAGACCGTCTGGTTGTCTTCGTGGAGGAGGACGTTGCGGCCAGCCAGGTGTGGCAAGAAGCTGAGGACGGCCAGACGGACGGCCTTCAGTTCTTTCCAGGTAATGTGCTGTTGTTCGTCCTGTATTCCCCAGAAGCCGCGGGCTTCGAGTTTGCCGTTCAGGACTGCCCCCCATCCATACCCCGAACTGTCGCAGTGGATGTAGGCTGACTCGACCGGGCGGTGTATGTTCTTGCCGTTGGCGTGGCTGGGTACTTGTGTCCACCACTGTAGATCTCGACTGAGCTGCGGAGAGAGGCGGACGCGGCCTCCCCACTTGTCGCCTAGTACGGAGTGCAGTTCGCGGAGGAAGAATCTTGCCGCTGGAATTGCCAGAAAAAGGTACTGCGCCTGACCCGCGAATGACTGTAGTTCCTTGACAGGGAGCCATCTGCAGTTTCGGGTTGCACGTTGCAGTAGGTGACGAGCTTGTCTTGCGAGCTTCTGTAGCTTTTCCACCGGGGCGAAGAAGTAACCTGAAGTTGTGTCGATGTCGATGCCCAGGTGGTGGCCGTATTGCGTCGGCTCCCAAAAACCCTTGGAGGGGTGGCGGAGAAGGCCGAGATTGGTGAGGAGGCGGTCGACGCGCTGCCTGAGCGAGAGAGCGAGAGCACGAGTGGCGGCGAAGAGGAGAAAGTCGTCCACATAAGGTAAGATTTTGGCTCCGCGCCACCGCGTGTGTCGGAGGAAGCGCTTGCTTGGTTTGTCGCTGTCGGGTTGTGTAGGCTTCCCGTGCTGTGTTGTAAACCCACCGGGGTCTGGTTGACGGAGGTGTCGTACGAATGTGTCCGTGAAAGCGCACAAGTGGTAAGGGCTGAGCGACCAGCCCATCGGGAGTCCAGCTAGTCGGTACAGCTGGCCGCGAACGTTTACGGTTAGATAGTCGCGCTGCTCTGGCACGATGCCCAGCGCGTAGAACCCGTCTTTTAGGTCGAACGAGAACATGTAGTCGCCCTTCCGAGTCAGATGACGAACGCCTAGCAAAGACTCCATCCGTAGTCGCTTTCTGACGCAGAAGCTGTTCAGGTGTCGTAGGTCGACGATAAAACGCCACTGATTGTTGCCGGGCTTGGCGACTAAGAAGAGTCTTGACACGTACTTGCTGCAGGTGGTGCGTTCCCAGGCTCCCGTCTCCACGAAGCGCGCGAGCTCGGCCTCGACAAAGGTGAGCTGCTCGGGGGTAGCGTCCAGCAGTGAGGTGCCTTGGTTGAACGGGGGTGGGGGTCGGTTGTTTAGGAAGGGAATAGTAACGCCCTCCCGGATCCACCGTAAGACTTGTCCGCTCGCGCCGATATCTTTCCAGGCTTGCCAGTTTCGCCGCACGCGATGACGCATGTAGTTTGAATCTGGGTTGCAGGAATCGGCGCGGCGGGTCACCCCGTCATTCGTCCTTGTCGGCCTCGGTCTTCTTGTGTGCCTTGTCGGTAGGGGGGAGGGGGCGGCCGCTCGTGCGGTCCTTTGGCTTGGCCTTGGTTTTGTCCGGCTTGTCCGGCTTATCGTTCGGCCTGTCCGGTTTGTCTGGTCTAGGCTTGTCGGCCTTGAACTGGGCAGCTGCTTGCGCTTTTGCAGCTGCTGTGATGCTGACTTCGAGTCGTTTGTCCTCCAGGGCTGCCAGGAGTCCGTCGACGACGTTGCCTCCACGATCGGAGGCGACAGTGTCGAAGCACCGTGAGTAGACGAGACGCTCCGCGACGCGTTCTTCTCCGTTGAGAATCTTCTTGGCCTTGAAGCGTCTGATGTAGGTGAGTCGCGCTTCCCCCGCTGAGGCCACTTCTTGATTAGTACGTAGCGCTGCGTCGACGAGGGAGTAGGCGTAGGTTGTTTCGTCGGGGGTAGAGGTGACCGAGCGAAGCGTTTCCATAGCAGTTTCGAGTGCCGCGTTAACGGCGGCCGTAAACACACCATAGCAGAGCAGGTGTCGATACTCGTCGCGAGAAGAAATTCTCGCGTTGTCCGTAAAAAAATTGTCGGCCTCGTCGTGTCGAGGGTTCCACAGGCACGGGGCTGTTGTGCCAGATGGGGGTAGGCAGTCCGCGAACGTACGGGACGCGAATTCTGACCACTCTCTAGGGTCGATGTACTCTAGAGGGGTGGTTTTACTGTCAGCTGGTAGAGCGTCGAGCTCAAGTCGTCCACCCGCAGCGCTGTCGGAGTCGGCTGTGGGGATGGCTGAAGTAGTTGGTTTTGTTGACGCGGTTGCGACGGAGAGAGTTGCGACCTGGGCTGCTAACTGCTGCACAATCTGTGTTAGCAATTGCAGCTGGTCTGGCTGCTGTTCCGGCGCGTCACCGGGCGCAACGTAGAGGTCAGTAGGCAATACCAGGCGGTCTGCCATTTGGACTGACGGAGTGTGTTTTCGTGCGTCGTGCAGGAGACTCAGTGATCAACACCTTGCGTGGCTAGCAAGAGCCACGATGCCGTTTGCGTGAGCGATAGCTCTCGCAAAAGGCAGAAGGTGGACACACAATCGTTGCTGGTGTGTTATATAGGGTGCGGACATTTTACTGTCCGTGCGCGCTTGGGCGCTTGAACCGTTAGGGAGATGTAGCGTCGGAGGTAACGCATGTAACGGAGGTAACGCCGGTTACTTCGTAATTTTAGCCATGTAATTCAAACCTCTATATTACTAATATGACCATTTACCAAGACTCCACCAACGACCGCGCATGTGTACGAGGACATGTACGAGGATACAATAATGTACTAGTTGACTACCTAACTGCCTAACCACCTAACTACCTCACTAAACTACTAACTAGCCCTAGACCCTAACAACATTTGCCGACCAGATTTTGAGGATGAGGATGACCCTTGTACGATATCACCGTAGCGTGCCACGTCGCTATTCAAGATTATCCAGAGACGCCCCAGATTGCGTATGACCAATATCAGCCTCACATACTATGCGGCATTTTTTCGTGGTAGTGTCTGATGCAGTCCATTCAGCAGAACATGTATGAATCGGCGCGAAACTATGGTACCTAACTACTAACTAGCTACTTGGAGCGGTCCGGGTAGTAATTGCTGGCCAAGACTCCACCAGCGAACGAACGCGTATGTATACGAGGACATACGAGGATATTGTCATGTACTGGTTAATTACCAAACTACCTAACTGCCTAACCACCTAACTACCTCACTAAACTACTATCTAGTACTATACCGGCAATTGTTTTTGCCCGCCCGCGTAGGGTACGCGTCACGTTGAAAGCATGATACTACTCGATGACTTACGGCATAGTTGATGGCACTGTGGGTTCTTAGCTTCCCGACGCTTTGCATGAGGGAAGCGCTGATGCTATGGCATGCCTTCCTTGTCCTCGAGCTTAGGCATGTGAGGTTCTTTCCTCCTTGCTCCTCTTTGTTTGGTGTTTCCACTTCTATTATTGTAAGAATATTTATTTCTACTTACGGCATAGTCTGCGGCATAGCTCTAAACCCGTGCGATACTATATGCTCGGGGTTGTTAATGAGGTGTAACGTGATGATTGGCTCACCTTGCTTTCTTGTTGGGTTTTTGTTATCGTAAATGCCCAATCGACAACAACCCGTACGAATGGCCGGACGGGTTCGAGTTTCATCCTCCTAATCAAATGACATTGGAGGAGTTGGCGATCGCTTAACATTGAGCGATGCGGCACTTGCTCACTGAAGATGCTCCCGCTATCCTCCCATCAACTGAAGGAGACGCATATCTTGATCGGGGCCAACCTGTTCCATGTACCGCACCCCCATTGGCTTATCCGTGGGTATTCCGAAACCGGAAGAACAACACGTACAAGGAACTAAAAGCTTTCTGGTATAATGCAAGGGCTAGACGCCCTCCGCCAATAGTCGGGAGATCATTTGATCGAGTTGGAATCCTCAATGTCATTTATATACACATCGGAAGCGGTTGTGCAATGGTTTGAGGTGCATGATTGTTCGTAGTAACCATACTTGCAGTAAGGAGTGTCACATCAACATCCCGTAGATCTCGTCATGACCTCTACTTGTATTCCTCATCTCACCATTGTATGTAAAGAGGTATCTCATGCGGATTGGATTGGCCCGAGGCTTGGACACCGCATATCGCATACGAAACAACGCAAACACGTAGTAATTGGCAGCGCATTTAGACTCTACACACAAATCTTAATTTGATTGACGCCGTGCTAAGACGCCGTCACGCTTTCACATTTAACACAGAAAACATAGTTTAATGTCAGACAGGATGACATTTCGTTGAGTTTACATTGTCTAGTTGTCACACACACACACACACACACACACACACACACACACACACACACACACACACACACACACACACACACACATGCACACCAGGTTAGAAATCGGTACACATTTCCTATTCCTCGTAATTATTGTGATTACTAAGACGTAGATAGACCACTCCAGAACAGCCATCGTATAATCATTATTCCAATTTTTGTGCCGATAGTTTTGTACTACATCTATCGCCGATTTTCAGTTAGCTTGTATCACCGCCGTCTTTCCACCCATTCCTTTGGCAAGACGGGATACAGAGGCACATAAGCAAAGTGTGGGCTTTAACGCCATCAAAGTGCATCAACGTAGATTCCGCGGAATTTGTTTTCCGGCATTATCTTTCACCCGGAGTCCGGGATGGGGCCTGTTCAAACTACCGCACGCACCTACACATCAACCCGAATCGCTGGTCCCTATCCTCACACAACTCTAAAACCTACCAGCACCGCAATCCGCACATGCTACACCCAATGAGCAGCGTGAGAAAGGCAAGCTTACAACGCCGGTAACGGGGGGAAATCACCCTGCGGTAACTATAACACCGGCTATCGGTATAAACGAAAACATTTAAACCCCGTCACAGGGGGGCCAATCATCCGATAAAAATAAAATTATGTAATTTTAGTATATTAATAGAACTTGGACAGCTGCTCTGATACATGTGCGCAAGCACGGGTACCAATACAGATTATCTTATCCATCATCAGTACCGGGTACCTTGGCTTTGCAGAAAATCGGTATCTGCTTCTAATCCATCATGAATAATGATAACAAATCATTAATAATCTAAAACAGAGTCAACAACCCATATCCGTGAAATTCAAGAAGCGTGGTACCGTAGCATATTGCATTAATAAATAATACGAGATTGTTATTTTCAAATGACGGTACGTATTATGCTGGTAGCATCTTGCAAATAAATTATGGCGGTATATTTGCAGTAAATTCCAAATAGTCCAGGAGGACAACTACTTTTATTTTCATTGTGGTTTCTCTTCAAAGTAGGCTCGATTCTGACCGCGGGAATTAAAATCTAATTTGAAGGTGGGACGGGCAGTCCGTGTGACGCTCTTTAAAGCGACCACGGCGGCGCGGGATGATGCTGCGCCCGCCTAGTCGCTACCCCGGGGATGCTCCCCGCTGTGAGAAGCAAGAACAGTGTTGTGGCGTTACATGCACGGAACTCCAGCGGCTCGCCATCTCAAGTGTCGATGCCGTCGCGTGCACCCTTTGGGCTTTGGGCGCGAGCTTAGTGGTCAGTTTGAACACCAGCGGTCAGAATCGGACCTTTAAAAATAAATTGCAAAAAGATGAAATATCATTGCCTTTCCGGTCTATTTGGGATTTACTGCCTCTACAGTACTGCAACTATGTAATATGCAATCGACATATTACCCTCATTTGCAAGAAACTCGCAATTTAAATAAAGTACCCTGGTTTTATTCGATATCTCCTGACAGGTTTACGCGATAGTTACGCATAAAGAAGAGCAAGTTCAAAGAGGAGCCCGCGACAGGAATCATAAAGACCGAAGAGGAAGATAGCGCTTTGACTTACCACGCGCGAGAGGAGAGGCGACGGTGATGAAGGTTTGTGTGCATGGAGGCACTCATCATGATTATCACGCGCTTCTGTGCGGTATCCTGAAATGTAGTTGGCAACACAGTTCTGTCGTCGCATTTGAACCATTATTAAAATGGTAGCGCGTGCCTTACAATAGGTAGTCAGGCTATTCCGCTCACAATCAGCGGTTTCATGCTTTTAATGCATAGACATATGCTTAGGTACCCCATTATGTGTTAACATTGCTTCATTTTCACACTTTCAATGCTCGTTGTTTTGTTTCACATATTGACTAATTCCTAAACCATCGAAGTGCCTTGCGTGCACGTTTAAAAGAAGCGATGCAGGTGCTCCATGATATGTACGACCGACAAGTGCATGACACAACGACACTCGCACAGTCATGCCATGCACACAGTCGGAATTCATGTGTCATAGGCGCCTTATCTGAAATCGATCTTCGTGATATGTGCATATGCTTGTCTGTGTGTGTGTGTGTGTGTGTGTGTGTGTGTGTGTGTGTGTGTGTGTGTGTGTGTGTGTGTGTGTGTGTGTGTGTGTGTGTATGTGCGTGTGTGTGTGTGTGTGTGTGTGTGTGTGTGTGTGTGTGTGTATGTGTTTGCGTCTACAAATATATGTATAAGTGTTTGTGCATGAACTCAGTCGCTTCTGTGCAAGGTATCTCTATGTGTTTGCGAGCACGTGTCTGCGTCTGTGAGTGTGTATGTGCATGTGCGCTTGTTTGCGTTTTAAAGCGTGTGTTTGTGCCTGTGTCTACATATGTGTATCAGTGTGTGAGAGTGTGTTTTTGATTATCATCCCGCCGACAGCCCTCCTCCAGTTGCACTGCTCTCAGCTAAAGAGTGCGCCAAACCATCGTCATACGCCGCTCTCTCCTGCCCCCAAGCAACTGATTGGAACGCAGCCATGCGACATGAGGTCGACTCTCTACTCGAGAACGTTACAAGGACAGTCGTTGACCTGCCCCCATGACGTCGCGTAGTCAACAACGTGTGGGTGTACAAGGTGAATACCGAACACTTTGGCCGGGTCGAATGCTTGAAAGCCCGATTTGTTGCCAAAGGGTGCAGTCGGCGTCAAGGCGTGGACTAAAACGAAACATTTTCGCCAGTCATTCGGTCAGACACTCTCTCTCACACACACTGCAGTCACACGGACAGAGACACACAGATATAAGTAGATACGGGCATCTTCCCTACCGTCAGTCGGTCTTACCTACCGGGCCGGAAATATACCGCCGTCTAGCTGTGCTTACCAAGTTACAAGCAACACCTCTTTCTCCTCAAACTTTGCAATCGATAAAGTCTTTTGCCTGTGCATGAGCACGTCTACGTAGTGCCAGAGCATCAGCCAACAGTTGTGGCGAGAGCCCGATAGCGTGAGGCCCAATCACAGAAAACAATATTACATCATTTCATAGAAACAGCAGAATAATCAGAAAAAATATATACTTAGTAGCATATTTATCTTGCGCGCGCGCGCGCGTGTGTGTGTGTGTGTGTGTGTGTGTGTGTGTGTGTGCGTGCGTCTGTGTGTGTGTGTGTGTTTGTGTCTGTCATTGTGTGTGTGTTTGTGTCTGTCATTGTGTGTGTATGCCTGTGTGTTTTGTGTGTGTGTGTGTGTGTGTGTGTGTGTGTGTGTGTGTGTGTGTGCGTGCGTGCGTGTGTGTCTCTTAGCTATGTGAGTGGGAGGGGGTATCGTGGGAATAACCGGTGGCTCTTACGACATAATGTGTGCAGATTGAGCGCATGTGAAGGTGGAGAATGTGGACATGATTGTGCGTATGGCCGCGGTGAGGATGTGCAGGTGTCCTATCTTTTGTGTGTCTGAATTAGTATTTATGCTTCTTTATGTGTTGGTGCATTTTGTATGTATGTGTTTCAGTTGCGCAAAGTGGTGAATGAGCGTGCTCGTGTGTTGCTTATGGCTATTGTCATGACGACAATGCCATGTAATACTACTCATGATTTTCACAATAGGGCTTAGTAACCTAGTGACATGTTTATTTAATAAGTTCGTGGATCACAAAATTTCAATGCAGGACATTTAATAGATTTATTGCTGCTGCTATGATGATAAGATTAATGTGTGTGCATTCGCCTGTTGTGTATGAGGTAATGTAGACAGCGAGCGGTGAAGATGCCGATGCGTGTGCGGATTGGAATTTGATAAAGTCCATTAGACAGAGCCACGAGCCCAGCTTGGGGAGGTGGGGGGAATCGTAAACGCAGATTTTTTAGATTTGCGGGGATTGATGAAATCGGAAGGAGACGCTCAGTTTTATATAAATCCGTAGCCGTTCCCACAGATAGTCGTACAAATACTACATGTGCAGTAAATCTGTACATTTAGGTCCTTCTGCAGCCGGAAACGAGGTACTCGAAAGGCGCATTCCATATATTTCCGAAGCCGCAGATACATATAGCTAGCTATATGCTTTTGAACCAAGTACAGGTGGTATAGAAAAACTGTTGCTTTTGAACCAAGTGTAGGTGGTTCGAGAAGGGGAGCATGTAAACGATGGTTGCATAGACACCCAGCCTGTGAACGGGCTGGACTCGGTACAGGTAGAAAGAAGTATGAGGAGCGAGAGCAAGACGCTCGCTTTAACCACGCAGGTGGTAACTAGACTAACGAATGGAAACTCTAACTTTTTTGCTTACAAGAAGAACCAGATGAGCACGGACAGGGAAAGTGGGAGGGGAAACAAGAGGGCAAGCGTGACAAGAGGATCACGGAATCCAAAGCACAGCAAAAGGAAAGCACTACATTGTGCATAAACCTAGCAGATTATACTAAGGAAACTCTTAAGCCACGCCGAGAATGCAACACTTGGAGGCGACAAGCGGCGCCTCACGCGGCGCCTCACTTGGAAGCTCTAACTCTCGAAGAAAGACTAATGATGTGTACTAAGACAGACTAAGTGCGGTGTACTTTATATTACCAGTATATCTGAATAACTAGTAAGTGCTGTTGAGTTGCTTACAACACTCCCCCTGAAGGTAACAAAGGGATGTGACGCTTCACGGGGCCAATACTGTCCCCATCATTGCAGAGGTGTGCCCGGACAGCGCTGTGGTCCAGGGAGTGGCTTGGGGAGAGTGTCCGCCACCATCTGGTCTGAGTCGGACTGTGCCCTTCTCCAGATGAGGTGTGCCTGGACAGCGCTGGTCCAGGTAGTCGGTCCGGTGAGAGTGTCCGCCACCATCTGGTCTGTAGGTAAGTACCTGAGTCGGACTGTGCCCTTCTCCACATGATCCTTAACGAGGGCACCAAAATGATGGTTTGGTCGCAGATGTTGTTAGAATTCACAAGTTTGGGATTGTGCGGCTGCTTGGCAAATTTTTTGGCCGAACCGAATGTGGCAGACAGCGATATTCCGGCGTACTCTAAAACGCGCGTGTTAATAAGCATCAACGGGAACGCGGGAAAAACGCGATATTGCGTACCTACTGTCAAGCACTCACACCACTCCGGCCCCTACACGCCATTGCGAGAGCGCGGGTAATACCCTGCAGCTGAAATTTCTAACGAAGCTTGCCAAGCCCTAAATCTTGCCTGAGCGGGAGTCGGTGCGTCAGGTGAGCAGCCCTCAGTGTCATGTTTAGGGCCGTCGCGATAGCGAGTCGGTGGGATGCGTGCGTTTTCTCGTCGGTTGCACGCTCACCCACCGCCTCGGGAAAAGTTAGGCCGTCCTCTACCGTCGCTCATATGACATTGGACCAGCGCCTTCGTGTTATGTAGACTTAGAGTCACCATCTGACCAAAGCATTTTTCGAATAGTGCCTCCGACGCGGAATACGCGAAGTGCAGGGGTGAGCCACGTCGCGCTTATTTTGTATACGGTCAAGGGCTGAATCGGACGCCCGCTCTTACCACAGTCACTGTCGGGTTTTAAGCCCTCCCACTACCACCCATTTTTTTTGCTCGCACGACACACAATCCCCCCCCCCCCCTCAATTTATATGTTAAAAATCATTGACAGTGAATATTCGAGGTTTCGGAATATTTGTGGACTGGGCGAGGCAGTAGTGGTCGGGTGGGCGTGCCGGTAGCGGGGAGCGCAAGGAGATGCATTCGGTCGGGCAAGTTTGCGATACCAATCGGGCCCACAGGAACGAGGGCTACCTTCGAGGAGCGCGGGGTATAGAAAAACAGTATCACAGGTTGGAGGAGGGGGGCGGCTCTAGCTGGAGGGTGTTCCGGCGAGGGGGCGCGTAGGCGTGATTTACACGCAATATATGAGTAGATAACAATGTTGTTGTGAGGGGGTGAGCCTTTGGTGTATACCACCTCAATCAAACCTCAGGACCAACTACCTTTAGGTGTAACATGCATTTCGTGTCGTTGTGCTGGTCCCATGTCCCTTTGCAACGATGGTCGCCACATTTTTGTTGCATGTATAGTCGCACAACCCATGCATGTTGCTGCTGCTATTTATTATTGTTATTTTTGCTGCTGCTTGTTGATGTTGCTGCTGGCTTCGCTGTTTGCACACACACACACACACACACACACACAAACACACACACACACACACACACACACACACACACACACAGATGCGCACGCACTGGTATCATAGACACGCCGACAGGGAAAGCATGCGTGTGGTTTGTATCGCTGCTGCTCATGCTTCCACTTGTGTAGCTATCGTCGTTCTTTACTATTCTATGATTATACTTAAACATCTGTTTTTTGCTGCTCCTATTGCTGCTGTTGTTAATGCACACAGAGATACACACACATACACACACACACACACACACGCTTACACAAAGAGAGGCACGCACACAGAGACATATACACACAAATACAAATACTCATATACACACAGACACACAGACACACACACGCACGCACACGCGCGCGCACACACACACACAATTACAAAAAACACACACACACACATACACACACACACTCACACACACACACACACACACACACACACACACACACACACACACACACACAAGCACTTCCGTCTATGTTGGGGCATTTTGTATGTATGTGTTTCATTTGCGCAAACTGGTGAATGAGCGCGCTCGTGTGTGGTTTAGAGTTATTGGCATGACGACAGTGCCACGTAATAAATACTACTTATTATTTTTACAGTAGCGCTTAGTAACCTAGTGACATGCTTATTAGATAATCTTGCGCATAAATCATTTTTACCACAGGACATTTAACAGAATCCAGTGCTGCTGCTATGATTCCAGGATTAATGTGTGTGCATTCGCCTGTTGTGTATGAGCGAATGTAGACAGCGAAGCGCTATAAACCGCGGTGAAGAGGGCGATGCTTGCGTGAATCTGAATTTAACGAAGTCCATTGGACCGAGCCGCGAGGCCAGTGTGGGGGAGGCGGCGGGGAAATAGGAAACGCAGATTTTTTGTAATTTGCGGGGAATGATGAAATGGTGAGGAGACACTCAGTCGCAACTGCTGCTCGTCATGGCGGACACATGGGCGGGGCTGCAGCCATCAAGCAGGTCATGCCGGGATACTATTGGGCAGCAAGCAACCGATTCTTTTACACCAACGGCCCCCTTCGATACCCTATTGCGCGGGTCGTGCACCGCCACCACATCATCACTGTGCATCACATACACCGTGTTGGGTGGCGGCCGTAACAAATTTAGGTTTTTGGGGGGTTTAGGGGTTTAGGGTTTTAGGGTTTAAAACCCTAAACCCTTAAACCCTTAGGGTTTGCGGGTTTAGGGTTTACCCTAAACCCTACGCCCAAAGTGTGATGATGGACAAGCAAGGCGCGCGGCCTTAACCATAACATCCCAGCGCTTTCTTAGTTCGGTCACGCCCTATAGCTTGACACTACCACTAGGTCACGACGATGACTTGCAGTAGTACAGCCGGCGTGCGATAATACCTGCAGAAAGACAGGTGCTAACAGGTTGGGTAGGAATATACTAATGATAAATATCGTACAAAGCTGGAAAATACAGGTAATTATTACTTGACTTAGAAATATCCCTTTCGACCTCGCAGTCACCGTTGGGAAAGTCGCAGTCCAAGACCGCGTTTCGGGCTGCCAGAAATGTGTCTTTGCTCACAGTCGTATGAAGCTCGTCCACGTCACACGTCCATCCCGTGGAATATTTCGCACAAGCACTATCGCAACTTTCGTTTTGGCCACCAAAAACCCACCCCTCCCTGGCCGTCGTGTCCATAGCCATACACATACACATTGCCTCTTATTGTTGGACAGTGTTTTTTGTAAACAATTTGGAAGTGACACTGTGTTGGGTGGTGAACGTGTAAAGAGTGTGTCCCTCGAAACGTTGCACACTACCAGTCATGCTGACGAACACACAAACAGTCCCTAAGATGTGGCGAGCCTGTGCGTTGGCATCGAGTATGATGATACTTGATAGTGGTAACAATTGATGTTTATATTGTCGCTCAGTTTGATTGTTTTCAAGACGTCTGATGGAATGAGTATTACATATTGCGTTAAAACGCTACAAAAGAAGCGCGTGAACGCATTATTTTTAGACAACTGCCCATTTTTGGGTAAAATGTGGTGCAAGCAATGTAAAAGACTTATCTGATTTAACCAACTCTACACAAAAGATGCGAGGTGCTCCGATTGCCTCTTATCGTTGGGCAATGTTATTTGCAAAAACAATGTGGCAGTGGCACTGTGTTGGGTGGTAAATAGTGAATGCGAGCGGTATTGGTTTGTATCCGATTTTAAGAATAAATATGCACACTTTCATGTAAGGAAGAGCTTAGTACGATATCGTTGCGTATCTACGGTACTAGAAAATTATTATGAATAGTGTAGTGTCGTTTTTGCAATATTACAGACCCATTGTCTTGTTGTCGCGACACCTTACCCCTTCACATGATTCTCAACCAGTGCGTCAAAGGCCTCACGCTGGTTACACCCGTCGCCCCTGTAATTTTGGAGTCCTGTGCTCATCGACAATCTCGCACGCTGACAATGGCAAGGGATGTGGATTTACATCATACAAAGGGCACGGTATATGTCTTGAACCTTGCGCGCGCGCGCACACACACACACACACACACACACACACACACACACACACACACGCTCTCTCTCTCTCTCTCGCTCACACACACACACACATACACATGCGCAAACAAACGCACACACACTGGGTTTAGGGTTTGTAACATCCACTGTAACATACACACACTGTTCTGCGCACATACATGCACACGCATGTACAGACTACACACACAGCCACACACACTGTCATACACACACATACTGTCACACACACAGACACACACGCACACATACACACACAAACACACAAATACTGTCACACATGCACACACACACACACACAGTGTCAATCACACACAAATGCACATACACACGCATGCACAAAAACATAAATGCAAATACTACACACATATACACACACACTGCCACACACACACTCTCTCTCTCACACACACACATGCATGCACTATATGCGCACACGTACACACACACAAACACTGTCACACACATACGTATACACACTGCCGCACACAAACACCTACTGTCACACACGCACACTGCCGCACACGCAGACACACACACACGGTCGCACACACAAATACACATGCATGCACAGTCATGCACAAACACGCACACAAAGACTGACACGCATACACACACACGCGCACTGACAATGACACGTACAAACACACTGTCACACACACACACACACACTGACAATGACACATACACACAAACTGTCATACAGGCACGCACACACACACGCGCACGCACACCAATCCACACACAACATACACATACACATGCATGCATGCACAGTCAAGCACACACACAAACCTGCACACACTACACACACTATCACACATACACAAACACTCACACGTACGTGCCGACAATTTTGTACATCGCCGACTTTCAGTTCGATCTACCACCGCCGTCTTTCCACCCATTCCGCTGGCAAGAAGGAATACAGAGGCACATTAGCAAAGTGTGGGCTTAGCGCCATCAAAGTGCATCAACATAGATTTCGCGGAGTTCGTTTTCCGGCATTATCTGCCACCCGGAGTCCGGGATGGGGCCTGTTCAAATTACCGCACGCGGCAAATTATCGCTACACAACCCGAATCGCTGGTCCCTATCCTCACACAACTCTAAACCCTACCAGCACCGCAATCTGCACATGCTACATCCAATGAGCAGCGTGAGAAAGGAAGTGCTGGTGCTGTGGCATGCCTTCTAGTTCCTCGGGCTTAGGTTTCCCCCCCTCTTTTCTTCTTTTTGCTTGGTGGCCTCCACTGCTTTTTCTTATAAGAAATTCAAAATAGAAAGGCAAGCTTACAACGCCGGAAAGGGGGAAATCACAAATCACCCCGTGCTCTGTTACCTGTTGCGCAAGCACTGGTACCAATACGGATTATCCTATCCATCACCAGTACCTGTACATTTAAATCGGTATAAAATCAGTATATTTGCAGTAAATTCCAAATGGTCCAGGAGAACAACGATTTTTGTTTTCATTGCGCTCGATTCTTCAAGAGCTCGATTTTGACCGCGGGTACTAAAATCTAATTTGAAGGTGGGGTTTTAGGGTTTTAGGGGCGGGCAGTCCGTGTGATGCACTTTAAAGCGACCACGGCGGCGCAGGATAATGCTGCGCACGGCTAGTCGCTACCCCGGGAACACTCCCCGCTGTGAGTAGCAAGGACAGTGTTGTGGAGCTATATGCACGGAACCTCCAGCGGCTCGCCATCTCAAGTGTCGGTGCCGTCGCGTGCATACTTTGGGCTTTGGGCACGAGCTTAGCGGTCAATTTGAATACCTGCGGTCAGATTCGGGCCTTAAAAAATAAATTGCAATAAGATGAAATATCATTTCCTTTCCGGTCTATTTGCGATTTACTGTCTCCACAGTACTGCAACTATGTAATATGCAACCGACATATTACCACAATCTGCAAGAAACTCGCAATTTAAATAAAGTGCCCTGGTTGTATTCGATTTTCTGACAAGTTTAAGCGATAGTTATGCATAAAGAAGAGCGAGTTTACAAAAGAGGAGCCCGCCACAGGAATCATAAAGACCGAAGAGGGGGTTAGCGCTTTGACTTACCGCCCGCGAGAGAAGAGGCGACAGTGATGAAGGATTGTGTGTGTGGAGGCACTCGACATGATTATCTCGCGCTTTTGTGCGGTATCCTGACACGTAGTTGGCAACACCGTTCTGTCGTCGCATTTGAACCATTATTAAATTGGTAGCGCGTGCCTTACAATAGGTAGTCAGGCTATTCCGCTCACAATCAGCGATTTCATGTTTCTTTATGCATAGACACATGCTTAGGCACCCCATGAAGTGTCACCATTGCTTCATTTTCACGCTTTCAATGCTCGTTGTGATTCACATATTAACTAGCTCCTAGACCATCGAAATGCCTCGCGCGCACGTTTTAAGTAAAAAGCGATGCAGGTGCTCCATGATATATACGACCGACAAGTGCATGACACAACGACACTCGCACAGTCATACCATGCACACAGTCGGAATCCATGTATGAAAGGCGCCTTATCGGAAATTGATCTTCGTGATATGTGTGTATATTTGCGTTTCAAAGCGTGAGTTTGTGCCTGTGTCTACATGTCTGTGTGAGTGTGTGAGAGTGTGTTTTTGAATTCCAGGTGTGTCTCCGTGAGTGCGTATGTAAGCGTAAGTTTTATGTCTGCGAGTGTATCTCTACGTGTGTGTTTGTGCTTGTGTGCTTGTGTGTGTGTGTGTGTGTGTGTGTGTGTGCTTGTGTGTGTACTTGTGTGCGTCTGCACACCCGCTTGTCTCTTTTTCTCTCTCTCTCTCCCAGTTTGTTTGTGTATCTGTGAATTTGTGCATATGATCAGCCGCTAATGTGTGTTTGTGTGTGTGTGTGTGTGTGTGTGTGCGTATACGATGTGTGTCTCCCTGTGTGTGTGAGCCTGAGTTTAAGTGTGTGTGTGTGTGTGTGTGTGTGTGTGTGTGTGTGTGTGTGTGTGTGTTTCTATGCCTCCCTGGATGTGTGCAGAAAGGTGGGGGAGGGGGCGTGTACATGTGTGTGTGCGCATCTTCTTCCCCGTTTGTCTGTCTGTCTCCCTCTCTCTCACACACTTTATGCTTAGCCGCTACCAGAGTGCGTAAGTGTGTGTGTGTGTGTGTGTGTGTGTGTGTGTGTGTGTGTGCTTGCGTATAAAATGCGTGTCTCCCTGTTTGTGTGTGAGCCAGAGTTTAGCCCTGTGAGTGTGAATGTGTGTGTGTATCTACTTATCCGTATATCTGTCTGTGTGTCTCTCCCTCTCCCTCTCTCGCTCTCTCTTTATGCTTAGCCGCTACCAGAGAGAGTGTGTGTGTGTGTGTGTGTGTGTGTGTGTGTGTGTGTGTGTGTGTGTGTGTGTGTGTGTGCTTGCGTATACAATGCGTGTCTCCCTGTGTGTGTGAGCCAGAGTTTGACCCTGTGAGTGTGAATGTGTGTGTGTATCTTCTTATCCGTCTATCTGTCTGTGTGTCTCTCTCTCTCCCCCTCTCGCTCTCTCTTTATGCTTAGCCGCTACCACTATGTGTGTGTGTGTGTGTGTGTGTGTGTGCGCGCGCGCATGCATATAAAATGCGTGACTCCCTATGTGTGTGTGTGCCTGAGTTTAAGCCTGTGAGTGTGTATGTATTTACGTGTTTGTGTACGTTTTTGTGTGTGTGCGTGTGTCTGTGTGTGTGTGCATGTGTGTGTTTTTGTGTGTGTGTGTGTGTGTGTGTGTGTGTGTGTGTGTCTGTGTGTCTGTGCTTCTGTGTGTATATGTGTTTGTGGTTTTGTGTGTGTATTTGTGGCTGTATGTTCTTGTGCCTGTGTGTGTGTGTGTGTGTGTGTGTGTGTGTGTCTGACTGTAAAACATGTCTGTTCATATCATATTAATAAGAAATATGCATGACTGTGGGTGTGTGTGTGTGGGGGGGGGGGGGGGGGGGGGTCGGACTCTGAGATATTTTTCTGAGTGAGAGGAGAGATAGAGAGGCACATGCGTCGTACGGCGTTGTATAAGCGATGACCACTTTGTGTTTTATACACACGATACAAGTCACCCTTGGAGAATTACGTAGCTTCCATGGATGAAGGGCATAACGTTAGGAGGGGGCAACTGCTAGAGCTGTGATGAGGTGGGGCGAGCTACTGGGACAGACGGGAAGGGACGCGGATCGCACCGTGCATGGAATACTTCATCGGCCATTGTCTCAGAAACGGCGAGGAAGTCCGCCACAAGCTACCCAATGATGGCACCACCGGTATGGTCATGCTGTATGGACATCCGACCCGCTTGCTGAGGCGTTCCTGGCGGTGCTTTGAGGGGTGGTCTACGTTTTTGAAGGGGCAGGTTTTCCGGAGGTGCCACATTGTATGCGAAAATCGGCAAGCAGTTTTTTGGGTGAAGCTATGATACTCCTACAAACATAACACATGCATTAACGTATACTTAGATAAATCAGCACACCTATGGACGGGCACACACACATACACACGAACGCTTACACACACACACACACACACACACACACACACACACACACACACACACACACACACACACACACACACATGAATGGAATACTTGTCACTTAACATGTCTAATCATTATCCTTATGCGCGTAACGTATTACGATTCTTGTACATCTATGTATATACAACGGCTGTTCCTCAAATAGAGTCGAATGATGCATTGCGTGTGGGAAGGAGCACCTGTTTTGAGGCTATGCATATCTATTGACACGATTCGGCAATAAAATGCTCTCTCTGATAAAGGCATGGAATCATAAAGGATGAGTAAGTAAATTATGGTGCTATGCTTGTTGCTTCGGCCATGGGTTTAAATGACAAAATTCCTTGTCATCATGGCATTGCAAATTTAGCTGCGTAATGATAAGCATCGGGCACCTTACTTGAAATGGATTTAACATTGGTTTCTGGGTGCCTCTGTGTTCATCAGTATTCAAAGCACGAGTAGGCTCAATCAAGTAGGTGCACAACCTACATACTCAGCAACGGTCGTGCGCACATGGTATGGTGCTATGCTATCTGTGACTGATTGCTGCCCGGTCTTGTAAGCCATCAGTATAGGCACGATACTCAGGGAGGCACTGTCAACTTTGAGCTTTTTGGCGCTGATGGGTACCCACTGAGCTACCGTGAGGTACCTCCTGCCCCGTTCCAACGAGCAAGGAAAATAGCTGGGCTTCGCTGGGCTTCATGTCTACATTTGAGGACGTCCAGGCGCTGTTGGATTTCACTACGACCCGCTACAGGCACAAGACCAGTGGCGCCTTAGCCTCGGGTCAGTAATAGGAAAGCCTTAGGACGCCGGAGGGGGCGGTGGAGTGCTTGTTCATTTAGCTATAGGGAAGCTAACGGAGCGCAGCGGGTGTGGTATTGCATTTATAATGTCCTCCCGCTGCATCCCAGTTGTGTCATTGGCATTCGCATCTGTTTATGCATTGCCCCCCCCCCCCCCCCCCCCCCCCCCCCGTTGTAACAATTCGAAGTAGCTAGTCAGGTAGATTGGCAACACATCGCCCCCGACTGAGGCAGCATTGACTGAGGCAGCGAGAAGAAGCGTGATCGATTCAAACATTTCAGTTTGTTTGAAGCATGGTGTCATGTGGTAAGGGCTAATGAAGAAGACTGGCTAACAGAAAGGTCACGGAAGATTCACTTAATCCATTCAGCAACATCTCCAGCACCTTTACCCCCCTCCTCAAAACAGACATAGCAAGGACGCACACAAACACTAAAATATTCGTACGCAAATAACATGCATTTACATATATTCATGTGAGCCAGTACACATATGAACACACAAGGACCTACGAACATGGAAACGGGCAAACACACGAACAAATAGACTCGTACATTGCACAACACGTACATTCACACAGTACCAATACGCTCACACACACAGACAAACAGAGACACACGCACGCACAGACACACACACACACGTACGCGCACGCGCAAGCAAACAAACAAACAAACACACACGCACAGACACACGCACACACACACACACACACACACACAGTCACGCACGTATACACATACACGCAGCCACACAAGTGTATCATTTCCGCTTGTTCACATCAAGTAGGATTTCGCCCTACATCATATTTCATACACCGCAGCATATCAAGGCCGTTGAGTTCCATTTTTAGCGCGTCTTGTCATTTATACATATTTTTTGTGATCGTGTCCATGAACCCGTCTAATCATTATAATCATGCGCTTAACATAGTATAGTTTCCGCACATTTACATATGAAAAACAACGGCTGCGCCATGAATGGAATAAAGGGATGCATTGCGTTTGGGAAGTAGCACCTGATTTGAGGCTATGCATATCAATTGATGCCATTCGGCAATAAGATACCCTCTCTCATCAAGGCATGGAATTATGTAAAGGACGGATAAGCAAATTATGGTGCTATGCTTGTTGCTTTGGCCATGGTTTAAAAGGACAAAATTGCTTATTATCATCATGGCATTGTAAATTAACAACGCAATGATAAATGTATCGGGCACCTTGATTAATACGATAATAACATTGATTATTGGGTACCTTGACTATGTGCAGTATTCAAAGCACGAGCAGCTTGCAATTGGGCTTCAACATACAATAGAGCGCAAGTTGTGCGCAAATCAAACGCAATGCTCATTGTGAGAGCCATTCTTCCCATGAATGCAACGAGTCGAATACGTAAATGATATGCTCGCTCTCCAAAACTGATGCCCTCTCAGTCACCCGTATTGGCATTTCAATCATCGAACTATATTCGGCTCCAAATTGAGCAATACCACCATCACCCATACCGAATTACTATTGTTATCCATCCCGCGGCGAAACATATAAAACTTCATTGGTTTTGGGCAGCCTTGCATGACTGACGCGAGATATTAAAAAGATGCCATTGAAATGAGTAAAATGTATCCCAACCAACGTCGCAAAGGATTATTGCGTGCGTGGCAAAATGAGTGCAAACCAATATTCACTGGATTTGGAACGCTCTGACCTCGAATCAGCGGTCGGAGCAGACCAAATGGGTTTGAAGACAAAGCTCACCAGTTTAACAGCATTTGTTTGATTCAGTAAACTGTCCCGAAAACATTTCCTTGTGAAGCAAGTCTATGAAATGTTTGCGTATATGAGTAGTTTCTGTGTATTCACAAAAGCTGCAGCTTCGCTCTCCAGTTGTTCGTTTGCGTATGCCCGAATGTGCGTAGTTTGTGCCTCCGTATGTGTGTGTGTGTGTGTGTGTGTGTGTGTGTGTGTGTGTGTGTGTGTGTGTGTTGGCTTGCTTACTTGTAAGCAAATGCGTGTGCTGTGTGTATGAAAATATACGCGCATGTGTGTACATGTGTAGGCTAGATTTGTATGTGAGTGTTGTGTGGGGGTGTGACAATGTGTCTGTGGGTGTGGGTGTGTGTTAGCTATATGTGGGTGGATGGGGGGTATCGTGGGAGTGACCGGTGATTCTTGCGTTCAATGTGTGCTAATGAAGCGCATGTGAAGGTAGAGATGATTGTGCGTACGGCCGCGGTGAGGATATATCTTTTGTGTGTCTGAGTGTGCATTTTTGCTTCTGTCTGTGTTGGGGCATTTTGTATTTATGCGTTTTATTTACGCAAACTGGTGAATGAGCGCGCTCGTGTGTTGCTTAGGGTTATTGTCATGAGGAGAATGCCACAATGTATATTACTCATTTTCACAATAGCGCTTAGTGACGTGCTTATTTCATCATTATGCGGATAACATATTTTACCACAGGACATTTGAAAAAATAATCAGTGCTGCTGCTTTGATTATAGGATTCATGTGTGTGCATTCGCCTGTTGTGTATGAGCACATGTAAGGAGACAATGTAAGGAGACTCCTTAAACAGCGAGGCGATACAAAACCGCGGTGAAGATGCCACCCGCAATTACTCAAGCCCATTGAATCGAGCCACGAAACCGTCAGTCTGGGAACGGCAGGTCATAGAAAACGCATATTGTTTTGATTTGCGGGGTGATTCAGAGGCAGACCCTCAGTCACAACAACTGCTCATCATGGCGCACACTCGTGCGTGGCTGCAACCATCGCCTTCTGGTCATGCCAAGATATTATTGGGCAGCGAGCAACCGATTCTTTACCACCAACGTCCCCTTCTGAGCTCTATTAGCTCAAAATCATCACTGTGCATCACATACACCGAGTTGGGCGGCGGCCGTAAGATGTTTACAGACTGCGATCTAACAAGGAAGGCGCGAAGCCGTAGCCATAACATCCCAGAGAATAGTATGGGCACTTGGTCACACTACGTTGGACGATACTTGCAGTAGCACAGCCGGCGTATTACATCGGTTGCACTGGATGAATCATGACAGGTGCTAACAGATGGGCTATTAAAATAATACTTGTAAGAAAACACGCTCACGAGTACACCTGGCAAATACGGGAAACTAGTATCCGCACCTAACACAGTAACGCCCGGTTCGTTCCCGCAATCACCGCTGGGAAAGTCGCAGTCCAGGATTGAGTTTCGGGCTTCCAGAAATGTATCTTCGCTGACAATCGCAGTAAGCTCGTCCACGACACACTCCCAGTCCGTGGAAAGGTTGGCACAAGCTTCATCACAACTTTCGCTTCCGCCACCAAAAATCCACCCCTCCGTGGCCGTCGGATCCGGGTCACAGCAAGGGGGGGCAGTTGTTGTTGATGCTGAAGTGGTGGTAACGGCAGTAGTGCTTATAGCTGCGACGGTGGTGGTGGTCTCGGCAGTAGTGGTCGTCGCTGCGACGGTGGTGGTGGTCTCAGCAGGGGTGGACGTTGTTGGTTCAGCTGAAGTGGTGGTCTCGGCGTTAGTGGTTGTCGCTGCGAAGGTGGTGGTGGTCTCAGCAGGGGATGACGTTGTTGGTCCTTCGACGGCTGTGGTCTCGGCAGGAGTGCTTATAGCTGCGACGGTGGTGGTGGTCCCAGCAGGTGTTGATGTTGGTGGTGCTGCTGAAGTGGTGGTCTCAGCAGTGGTGGTCGTCGCTGCGACGGTGGTGGTGGTCCCAGCAGGTGTTGACGTTGTTGGTGCTGCTGAAGTAGTGGTCTCGGCGGTAATGGTTGTCGATGCGACAGTGGTGGTGGTCTCAGCAGGGGTTGACGTTGTTGGTGCTGCTGACGTGGTGGTTTCGGCAGTAGTGGTTCTCCCTGCGACGGTGGTGGTGATTTCAAGAGGGGTTGAATGGGTTGTGGCTGCTGGGGTTGCGACCGCGTTACTGGGGGTCGGAGACGGCGGCGTCAAAGTTGTCAGTGGCACCAACGGCGGCACGGAAGGAGGACGCCCGTTGACCTGCTCTGCCGCGGGCTTGCCCAAATTAATCCGCAGCTGTTCCAACTCGTTCCCAACCGCCGCTCGATCGAACACCAGACTACCGTCGCTGACCTCGGACGTGGTGTAGCTCTCATCGGTCAACTCGGCGTTAAAGGTGTCGTCCCCAACCAGCGCGACCGAACGCGCAGTCAGGGTGCTTACTTGATCCGGAGGGCCCCCAAACAATACGGTAAAGGTCAGGATGTTGCCGGTGTTGTCGACGGCGAGGCCAACCGCCGTCACAAAATCCCGATCCCAAGCGTTTATAGCTGCCGACTTGTCGAGGAAGGAACTGATGATGAGAACTAGTGCGTCGCTCAAACTGCCAACGGTGTCATCGTTATTGTCCGCCTGCTGCTTCAAGCCGCGGCCGAGTAGAAGAAAGGCGCCTTGGGGGAAAGCCACTTGAACTGGCACCGCGAAAATCAAGAACAACCCGCCGCCGGCGCTGCTGCTGGATGAGGCGTGATGACGCAGCAGGGCCGTTGAGCTTGCGGAAGAGTCGGAACCGGAGGAGCCAAAGCCTTCGCTGCTGCCCGGGCGGTCGTGTTGGCTTGCAAACACACCAAGGACAACATCGACACCGCCCACTTTCTTGGTGACCAGCTTGGTTGGATAAGCATCAGCGTGCTTCTTGCATACAGGAACGTCGGACGGGTCCATCCAGGTATTCGCGTCATGGTGACTCTTACGGCCAGTCGACGACGAGTGCTGATGTAGGGATTCCTTGGATGCCGCGACAGCGGACGGTCCTGTTCTGGGACCACAGAGCCCCTCACCATCATCAAGTACCGCGGAAGCAGGGGGGTCTTGTGAAGTCGCCGAAGACGCTGTCACAGCCGCCACCAGTAGGCAAAGTGACAGCAGAGCAACAAAAACATGGTTGACTGGACGCATCATGCAACGAACTCGTAAACGACGAAATACTTGTGAGGACGACAGCGCACACAAGCGGGGTAGTGCTATGGGGCCAACTGCGGGTGGGTACTTGAGCCGTCAATAACACCGCGAGGTGAGTGGGTTGTTGGGAGAGGCTATGATTGTAGTAGCGCTCGAGTGACTTCCGGCGTCTGGTATGGACGAAGGGTGGTGAGCGTGAGAAAGTGGTTTTTTTCGGCGACTCCGGCGCGTCTTATGGCTGTTGTAACCTGAGACTCAGGTGTGCCCGTCCACTCAATACTGAAAATCCATAATAACGAAATAAGTACTTTACTACAGTATATCGCGAAATCTCGAGAATTTGAACAGGTATTTTCTCCGTGTTGCTACCAGCGCAAGCTCCGTAGTAAGGATTACTAATTAAGTGCTTTTTGGCCACGTTTTATTGTCAAGTACTCTTTCGATGTTCTTTTTCGCGGTAGTGTCTGATGCAGTCTATTCAGCAGAGAATGTATGAATCGGCGCGAAACCATGTAACCTAACTACTAACTAGCCGATTTTTAATTTTATTTTTGCGGTGCGTGCGGGTGCTATTGTTGGCCAAGACTCCCCGGGCGAACGCGCATGTGTACGAGGACATGTACGAGGATACGATAATGTGCTGGTCAACTTCCTAACTGCCAAAGTAACCACCTAACTACCTCACTAAACTACTAAATAGCACCATAACCTAACAGCATTTGCATACCGGATTTTGAGGATAAGGATGACACCTGTAAGATATCACCGTAGCGTGCCACGTCGTCGGTGGCCGAAAATATCCAAGGACTACGCCCCATATTGTGATTGACCCATATATCATGTCAAAACGTTTTTACAAAAAACAAGTGCGGAGACCACCCAGCAAAAAAATGAAAAGAGGAAAAAATATCACCCTGCTCACACTGTGGGACATTTCTTTTTGCCCGCCCGCGTAGGGTACGCGTCAAGCTGAAAGGAGGATACTGGATGACTTACGGCACACTTCATGGCACTTTGGGTTCCTATCTTCGCGACGCTTTGCAGGAGGGCAGTGCTGATGTTGAGGCATGCCTTCCTAGTCCTCGAGCTTAGGCATGTGAGGTTCTTTCCTCCTTGCTCCTCTTTGTTTGGTGTTTCCACTTCTGTTATTGTAAGAATATTGGCTTTTACTTACGGCATAGTCTGCGGCATACCCCTATACCCGCGCGATACTATATGCTTAAGGTTGTTAATGAGGTGTAACGTTGATGATTGGCTCACCTTGCTTTCTTGTTGATTTTTTGTTATCGTAAATGCCCAATCGACATCAACCCATACGAAACATGGCCGGACGGATTCGAGTTTCATCCTCCTAATCTAATGACATTGGAGGAGTTGGCGATCGCTTACCATTGAGCGATGCGGGACTTGCTCACTGAAGATGCTCCCGCTATCCTCCCAACAGTTGAAGGAGACGCATATCTTGATCGGGACCAACATGTTCCATGTGCCGCACCCCCATTGTATCATCCGTGGGCATTCCGAAACCGGAAGAGCAACACGTAGAAGGAACTGGACATTTTTTTGTATAATGCAAGGGCTAGACGCCCTCCGCCAATAGTCGGGAGGTCACTTGATTGAGTTGGAATCCCCAATATCATTTATATCCATATTGGAAGCGGTTGTGCAATGGTTGAGGTGCATAATTGTTCGCAGCAACCATAGTTATATTAAGGAGTGTCACATCAACATCGCGTCCAGCTCGTCGTCAAAACTTCTACTTGTATTCCTCATCTCAACATCGTATGTAAAGAGGTATTTCATGCGGATTGGATTGACCCGAAGCATGGATCGTACACCGCATAATGCATACGAAACAACGCATAAACGTAATTGGCAACGCATTTAGACTCTACACACAAATCTTAATATGATTGACGCCGTGCTTAAACGCTGTCACGCTTTCTCATTAACAAAAAAAAAAAAAAAAAAATGCCTGGCAAGATGCCATTTCGTCGAGTTTACATTGTCTAATTATCACACACACACACACACACACACACACACACACACACACACACACACACGCACAATCACACACACACACACACACAAACATACGCACACACACACACACAAACATACACACACACACACACACACACACACACACGCACGCACGCACACGCATACACACGCACACGTGCGCGCGCGCGCACACACACACACACATACAAACACAAACGCGCACACACGCACACGCACACACACGCGAGCGCGCGTTCACAAACACGCGCGCACGCACACACACACACACACACACACACACACACACACACATACGCACACACACACACACACACACACACACACGACACAAACAGAAACAGAAACACACGCGCGCGCGTTCACACACACGCACACACACACATACATATACACACACAAACACGCATACACAATCCACCCACAGCCATACACATACAGCAATCCACAGCCATGCTTACAGCCACATGGCGCCCGCCGGCGGCGCAGCGGCGGCGGCCCCGGAGAGGGGTGCGCTCGCAGGCCCGTCGGCACCTACCTCTACCTCCACGCGGTGGGCGCTGGTAACCCCATAGCCGTGCCAGGCCTGGCACGGTAGGGGGCTGAACGAGGTACCGGCAGCTGCGATCCGCGGGATCAGCAGCTGTCGGGAAGCCCTGTACGGAGGGTTTTGGAAAACATAATATCCGTACACCGGCACAGGGATCTCCCGCTCGGCCTGTCCGATATGTCTTTTTCGCGACTAGATACTCGCAGATACTCTCCTGACGATGGGGCGGGGGCGGCGTTTGCGAAATATTTTTTGGCGAAAAGGGGTACGGACGGATCAGCGGAGGGACGAGGGTGTTGGAGCTGGCGGCGGACAGCTGGGAAGCAGCGCTTGGGACAGCGCTCGCTAGCAGTCGCCAGCCCTGCGAGAGTCTTAAGTCTCCCCTGGGGGCGAGGCCTGATGCTACGCAGGACGGAGGCTGGTCGCAGCCGGAGGAGCGGCACGGTCTGGCGGCGGCGGTCCTTAGGATCGCCCGCCGCCGGAAAAGCCCGGTACGGGGGGTTTTTGGAAAAATTCCCGTACCCACCATCTTTTGAGGACCGGCGACTCGATCCATGTGTTCTTCCAACCCCTTCCCTAGTCGGTACCCGGTTATCGATAGGCTGCCTCAGCCAGTGTGCCTAGGGTTATCGTAACGGCACACTGCTCGTAAAGGCGACCCCCTAACAACGTAAACCACCGGGGGAGGGTACGGACGGCCACAGCGCGATCAGATAGGTGTTGGAAACAGACGGGAAAAGGACAGGGGACAGGAGAAAATCTGGCTCGGGGGCAGGAGAGCCAGCCGGACACCGTCTGCAGCCTAGTTATTCTCTCTTCTCAGCCCCCGAAGGAGGAGAGAAGACTCGGCTAGGTGGCGAGCTGCGTCGAGAGGAGCGGCTAAGACCTCGGGCGGGGTGGAGCACGGATCGGGGCGGGACCGACGACG
>JAPMLY010000906.1:130000-148094 GCA_026401115.1 Tetraselmis chui
CGGAAGGCGTCGATAGCCGGTCGAGGCACGCTAGGTTGTAACGGCAACGCAACCATTCCTGTCTTTTGCAGGAGTGGACGTCGAAGCAGGGAGTAACCCATGCACTGACCCACAAGCCTAGGTACGAGAACCGACTACCTAAAACCTCCCATTGGGGGACTAACATGGCGCGAGAAGCAGGGTTCCATCAAACTAGACGCTAGGGTCTCCATTCTTCAGGGTTCGTCATTCTTCAAGGGGCGAACTTGTAATCACCCCCGGGTCGGGGGGGCGGGGGGTGATTAGAGTACCGACTCCGAACTGAGGAGGTACGTTGCGGTCGCTACCACTATATACCTATAGTGTGGTAGCGACCACAGCTGGATGACACTACATTTCATCCGCTGTGCCAAGAAAACCGGAGTTTCCTCGTTTACGTACCGTATCGAGGAAACCCTCGTGTTTTCTCGGCTTGCTACATCAATTTCGTCAGATTGTGTGGCAGGACGGTAGGTAACTACCCGAACATCAAGAGATCAGTGTCCGGTCTAGGGTGCGCGGTCGGGGAGACACGGGCGCGTGTAAAAAACGAAAGGTCGTAATAGTTTATCAGTATTATGCATCAGGTTACGCCTAAGTGCGCGGAGCGCGTGCCAGGTAAGTACACGAACGTTGTCCCTCGGCGGGGATATATGAATGCAGGATGACATTAGTACATACGGTAGTACGTATCAGGTACTGACGATGTGTTGAATCTGCACCCGTAGGGCAGATGAATTTCATAACGTAATACTGGGTACCATCCGTACAGGCAATATCTCGTGTATAGCAGTATAAATACGCGGCTTTAATGAAACTAGCGGCGCAAGTACATCAGCGATGAGCTATCGCTACGGGTACGGGTACCTGTACTGGAGGTGGCTGGGAATCGCGAAGATGATATGATGAATATCACTTCTGTTATTTTTCGCTTCCGCGTGAGGTGGCTTGCGCTCTCGGTGCCTGGGAGTTCAACACTACTTGCACGAACGGGCCGGGGCCGGGGCGTTGCTGTCGCGGCGAGCCTCGGGTAATGCGGCGGAGGCTTGTTCCGGGTAGAATCCCTTGCCGGCCGGAGGCCGTAATAGCTTTATCATTGGGTACGAGCCCGGGGGCTCACCTCCTTGACTAAGATTATAGTCGGACTACGCGTGACTTGCGTGATAGGTCTGCCGGCGTGGTCATGGGGACGCCGCCTACTCGGGGCTCCTTTCAACGTTACACGTATGGGGAATACCAGCGTGAGGAAGCGCGTCGCGATGTCAGTCGAGCGTCACGCGGGTGACATGGGAATAGCATCGGGGCGGTATAGCATCGGGCCGGGGTATAGCATCGGGCGATATTATTGTTTATTATTGTACCGCGCGATATTTCTAATAAAGGGGGGAAGCCCGCTCTTTATTTTTGTAGGATGCTGGAACGATACGGGCATACCGATCTCGAAGCGGGAGCGCGTGGCCAAACCAGAAGGGGCGGAGTAGCGCATGCTGTGTTGTTTCACATACGTGTTCGGCTGCGCCCTCTGTATTGTAAATCTGCGTTCGGTTGTGCGCTCCGTGAGCGCGACGCAAGCATAGGGCGTTGTTCTGATCGGGCGGGCGGTGGGTGGGACGTTGAGAGGCAGGGCATTACGAGGGGTCATACGCATCGGTAGACGTTTATGCAGTCAGCTGTGTTTCCGCTAGAGAATGGCCTGCTATTCTTCACATATCGCCAGGGGGTGTAATAGCGACGAGTGAAAGCGCGTGTACGCTTGGAGGCATTGTCCGCGGGTAGCGTAACCGGTAGTGCGATCGAGGCGCGACCGCTCGTTTCCGGTAGTGACCCGCTGGCGGTGTCGTAAGGGGTCACCAGTCCGGGTGTGCCGGTGTGCCTGGTAGATTCGGACGTTTCCTGTCCAACTCTACGTACATCAGTGGACGGGGCAAGGCCGTCGTATAGACGTGTCCCACTCCGCTGCGTATCCACAAAAAGCAGTGGACTCGCTACCTAATGGTGGTAGTAGGTAGGTAATCGATTCAAGCTAAACTATAGACGTTTGCGTGTGCGCAAACGAGGGTGCCGCTCGGGAGTGCAAGGGGCACCGCCAGCCCGCCGTAGTGGGCGTTAGCGACAGAGGGGCGCCGGGGGGACGCGTAGGTCTTGCCCCGAATAAGGGGCGGCCGAGACCGTGCTGTTGAGGCCGGTTTTGCTCGACTTTTGCTCAGTGTGCTCGGACGCGAACTGGTCTCGCGGAGAATGGGAAAATTCCTCCTATTATTTTAGCAGTCTGGGACCGCATGATGTTTGTCCATGGTAGTAGAGGTTTTGCGGCCTCTCTTCCGTAGGGGGAGATAGCCGCGGTGTTGATGTCAGCGAAGAGGGCCCTAGTATACAGGCGGGCAGGGTCGCCGAGGGCGAGGCCCGTAGAAATACTTTTTCCCGTGACGCTCGCGATTTCGCGTGCGGTGTGGGCGCGTGTGCGACCGCCGAGTAGGGATTCGATCCCTGTTTGCGCGGAGTGCCACCTCTTAGAGGGGACCGTGAACATGCCTTTAGCTGTGTCGATATCGAACCCAAGGTGGGTGATGCAGGTGCCAGTGCAGATTGCGAGGCGGAGACTGCAAGAAGGGGGGGGGGGGGAGGGGAGGACAGTGGAGGATGCTGTCAGGCCATTGCGGCGGGAGGGTGTAATATTGGCATCATAGCGAATATTTACAAAGCGACTGGGTCGCTGGCCACGGGAAGCGTGGGAACTGGGAAGCGGCTAACTCTGGGGGAAAGCTCAGCCTTTTAAGAGGCGGACAAACTCTAGTTGGACTAGGAGGTCACCAGTGGGGATGCTGGGATCGAGGCATAGGCCTCGCCCCGGAGGGCTAGATACGACGCCTATGAGGAGGCGGATCTGAAACTTGGTTTTCGTTTTGTAGGTAGGTGGGCGGGCTAGCGGGCAGAGCCAGGGCAGTTCTTGGAGAAGTGTCCTTTCTTCTTGCATCTGAAGCATGTAACCTCTGACGGATCGCTCGGTCTAGGGCTGTTAGCTGCGCTGTGTCCGCGACGGTCAGGGTCGCTCCGGGGCTCCGAACTCTGGGGGGAGTGAGCTTGGGCTCGCCTTGCTGGACGGGAGGGCTTCGATGACGAGCTTGGGAGGGAGCGAAGTGTCCTTGCTGTGTCAATCGCCTTTTTTAGCTTCTTGTTGTCGGCTGACCCCTTCTCGCCTAGCAGGTCTTCTTTGGCAAACAGCTGGGCAATTTCTTGCCCGTATTCGTGTTCCACGTGCAAGGTCTTCGCCTTTTTGCTGATTGAGTGAGACATACTGGCCGCTATTGAGGCTATCGCTAATAGCGCCGACAGTAGATTAGCGGGGGAAGCGGGAGAGCTAGGCTCAATCGGGGAATCATTATTGATATTAACTTGAAGGTCAGCAATAGGTGTAAAAGCTGAGTCGTAAATATTGAAGACTAGGTTTAGATCAGATTGAAGGTCTCTGGCAACAGCTGCGCGCCGACGGTGAAGCTTACCGTCTCTGTCAAGCCAGCCGTCGGGGGGTTCTTGAACGGTTCTATCCGCGATATCCTCATGGGGAGCGGGGCGTTTTCCTTTGCGGTCTTCTGGAAGGGGGGACTCGGAGGAAACTCTTGCAGCCTCTGGATCGCGGGAAGTTGAAGCCGTGGCAGTGGCTGCCTGGAAAAGAGCGTTAGTGCGAGCTTCTGCGGACAGCAGCGAATTCCGAGTTGAGTCTACTGTTAGGCGAGCGTTGGTAAGAGCACGCGGGCACGGGAGACCTTCGATCTCATCGGGGCTGACGGAAATAGCAGCGGCGAGAGCGGACTCGGCTGAGATTAGCGCGGAGCGAAGAGCGTCACGATCTGCGACAACGTAATCCCAAACGGCTTTGAGGAAAGAATCGTCTGGGGCGGTATCGGAGAGTCCTGCAGAGCAGGAGAGAAGCAACAGCAGGACCAGGTGGGAGTGCATATTGCAGATAGGAACAGATGCGGGGAGCTGTCCGAATAAGAAAAGTTTATACGAAGCGGAATTATTGGAGAGGAAGAAAATATTGCTATAGGGTGATACTATAGAAAACGGTGTCTTAGCCAGAGAGGGTGATTAGAGTACCGACTCCGAACTGAGGAGGTACGCTGCGGTCGCTACCACTATATACCTATAGTGTGGTAGCGACCACAGCTGGATGACACTACATTTCATCCGCTGTGCCAAGAAAACCGGAGTTTCCTCGTTTACGTACCGTATCGAGGAAACCCTCGTGTGTGGTCACATTTTTTTTTCTCCGCGACGGAAAAATGCATTAAAAATCAGCATGAGACAACATGAGCGCAAAGTACAAACAACAAGCATCGACATCTGTTTTACAGGTACGACAGCAGTACCGACATGTTTTTTTACACCGTGGACGCCAGATGCAAAAATGTCTCCGTAGTAACGCCCTTTTTCCCAGCACCCACTGCTGTCATTGCTATACAGTACCGAAACATACTGACACGTCGGAGTTATTAGTAATAAGTTATTCGCGAAGTGATACGAGCTACAGGTCCAGGCAGATAATATACTGTTATCTCATCAGATCTGGGACGCCGGCGGTAATGCGGAGAAATTACCCCGCGGTAACACCGGCTATCGGTAACGACAACATTTATACCCCGTCACAGGGGGGCAAATCATCCGAGAAAAATAAAATTACGCGATTTTAGTGTATTAATAGAACTTGGACAGCTCCTCTGTTACGCGTTGCGCAAGTACCTGTACGGGTACCAATAAAGATTATCTAATCCATCATCAGTACCTTGGCAGAAAATCGGTATCTGCGTTAGGAAGGCATATAATCTAGCCTTTCGAGGGAGAGTCGGCAACTGAGGCTGGCCACAGAGGAATAGCGGAATAGCGATAGCGGTACGTATCAACTATACAGTACCGAAACGTACTGACACGCTGGAATTATTAGTAATGAATAAATCGCGAAGCGATACGAGCTATAGGTCCAGGCAAATAATAGGAGGTATATATTCGCGAATTCGGAATAGGAGGTATAGCTTTTTTCAAATAATATAGACGACATACAGGCGAAGAGAAATGACGAAATACAACCGGAACACTATGGGTTTCAGCGACCGCTCTTTATGTTTGGGCTGGCTCACCCACTGCAGGTACCCGTACAGCAACGAGGGATGCCAGCAACGGGACCACGCAAAATCAGTGGCGTGCCATCGTCTAGACGAAGGACTATCGCTAGTACCCCACATGTTCACCACGTAGTCGCTATCGCTATCATGGAATCCTGCGCGGCTTGTGTTGGAGTGAGCGGCGGAGGCATTCGCTCGGCGCGCGATCTATCCGGACACGCGCGATCTATCTCTTGTTGACTTGCCCACTCGGTCAAACAAGAGGTAGATCGACGCCGAATATATCGAAAATCTAGAAGCGTACCTTGAGATACCTTTACAAAACAACTTGCACCATCGGTGTGGCAGCAAGATTCTTGTCTACTCAATTACGAAAGCGACTTGACTTGCGGGAATGCGGGGTAGCTCCTCCGCGTAGTTGGTAGTAGCGATCGTCGCTAGATGGTCCACACAAGTACTTAACTGTAGTTGGTCCCTATTCGCTCTTTGTTTAGTAACGCGTAATAGCACCCATACATCCTCTAGGCCGACTCGTGCTGACTGGACTGGCTTTAAGTCGAGAAACGTACTGTGACGTACTGTACCGTACAACAACATGGTCACGTGTGCGAGGGGTTTATTACGACATGTGCGAGGGATTTATTCGGTCCCGCTATTTTGCTATTCCACAAGTGGCCGGCCTTAGTTGGTGAAACTCTGACACTGGCCTCGTGTGGGGTTAGCGCAGTATGGTACGGTTCTCGTACAATGGTACGTAATGCACTCACATGAGCGTCGCCTACCCGGGAGCACGATCGATGATGAGTTTGAGGCTTGTTTCGAATGACCTTATGCTCTCAGTCATCTTAGCTACCATCCGCGAAAGATGAGATGTTCTACTCTCAGTCATGCATGCAAAACGCCGCCGGTGCAGGTAGAGGGTGCCGGTGCGGGTTACCTGCCAATCCCACATACCGGGGGCGCCAAAAAAGAGGGGGGGGGGGGGGAAACGTATTCGCTACGCCGTCACATACAAGGCGCCGGCTATGGTTCGCTAGGCAACGCACTTGAAAAATTATGCCAACCCCCGCCGTTCGCCGATGATCATGGAAAAAGGCGCAATCATTATGTTAGAGGGATCGTTGCAGCTGCGGTTCGTAATTTGTCATTCTGCCCATGGGCGGGTTGAATTGTATGTTGTGGTCTACGACCGAGTGCTCAACGCCACTGCGTACGGTGGGCCATTCTCGTGGTTTGCAATCCTTCTTGGGAGAGCCCCAGAATGTTAGTTAGGTCGCAGATATTGTTAGAATTCACAAGTCTGGGATTGTGCGGCTGCTTGGCAAATTTTTTGCCGAACCGAACGTGGCACACAGCGATATTCCGGCGTACACTAATAAGTGCGTGTTAATAAGCATCGACGGGAACGCGCGAAAAACGCGATATTGCGGTTAACTATTATATTTTGTCTGACTTTTGTCTGTCCCAATTTCACAAAATTATCCAGGACCATTTCACCCCCCAAAATGGTCCTGGAGATTTTTCTGTCCAAATCGTCCAAATCGTCCATTTCCATACCCTATTTCGACGTCAAACCCTAACTTTATTCCAAACCCTAATTCGAATTTCAAACCCTAATTCGAATTTCAAACCCTAACTTTATTCGAAACCCTAATTTCCGAATCTTGCCAAAATTCAAATCCCAGATTTTTTCTGTCCCGACCGCCATCCCGCCCCCCAGATCTCATCCATGATTTGAATCAAAAGGTACCCCTCCGCTCCAACGAATATTCCGACGCGGAACCCCCTTCTATCCACGACGATTTCCGAGCTGCCCAAAAACGGTCACCAAAACTCGAACAGTGTTTTCTTCTAAAGACCAAATATCCTCTTCGAGCTTTGGTGACCGTTTTGGGGCCCCGAAGGATGCCTCGAAGCCCCCCCGGCGCGCAGCCGCGCCCGCGAATATTCCTTCGTGGTTCCCCGACAATTCACGGTTATTCCCAAACGGTCACCAAAACGGTCACCAAAACGGTCACCAAAGCTCGAAGAGGATATTTGGTCTTTAGAAGAAAACAGTGTTCGAGCTTTGGTGACCGTTTTGGTGCCCCGAAGGATGCCTCGAAGACCCCCCGGCGCGCAGCCGCGCCCGCGAATATTCCTTCGCGGTTCCCCGACAATTCACGGTTATTCCCAAACGGTCACCAAAACGGTCACCAAAGCTCGAAGAGAATATTTAGTCTTTAGAAGAAAACACAGCTCGAGCTTTGGTGACCGTTTTGGTGCCCCGAAGGATGCCTCGAAGACCCCCCGGCGCGCAGCCGCGCCCGCAAATATTCCTTCGCGGTTCCCCGACAATTCACGGCTATTCCCAAAACGGTCACCAAAACGGTCACCAAAGCTCGAAGAGAATATTTAGTCTTTAGAAGAAAACACTGCTCGAGCTTTGGTGACCGTTTTGGTGCCCCGAAGGATGCCTCGAAGACCCCCCGGCGCGCAGCCGCGCCCGCGAATATTCCTTATGCATGGCTAGTCGGCAAGGTTTGTCGCGTTATAAATCGCCGTTGCCTCTTCCCCGGTCAGCGGGCGGTTGTCAATTGTAACTTTCGTCGCGTATCCATTCCACCATCTAGGAGTCCAGGGGCTGGGACCGGATCTCCCGTCGTTGTTCACGCCAATAAACATCCTGTTAGATGCCATGGACGAAATGTTCCACTCACCAAGATATGTTGATTCGAGAGCCAACCCGTTAATGATTGTGTGCAACGTCCAGTGGTGACCGTCTACCGACAGGGTTAAGAAATGCCACGTGTTTTCCGTAAGGTTTAATACAAGTTCGGTTAAGTCATAGGAATTTAGCGCTCTGTTCGCAATATGTGTTATACCGATTTCATCTTGCCTGAACACTAGAAATCGCATCTCTTGGGATGTGTCGACTAGCGGCTTGATCCAAAACGTCATCGACCATGTTCCGGACCGGACGAAACCGCCGTAGTCCACCCCCGCTTCATTGATATCGACGAATCTCACGTAGGAATTTGAGCCGTTGAATTTGATCGTATCACCCTCGGCGACTATGTTGTTTCCGTGCTCTACCAATTTCGTGTCGAGGTAATGGCGGAAATGCATGTCTCCGACCGGCTGCGGCCCCGCCGTGTTGCCGCGGGCATCAATGAGCTCCACCCAAAAGTAGATCAATGAGTTGGTCCCGCCCGCTAGCCCACTCACCGTGGTAACGCCATCCAAGTACCTTTTAACACCGGTAGCGTGGTTTTTCGTCGACGAGTTGAGCACCGCCGCGGTGACGTTGGTGTACTCCACCGGAACTTCGTTGACGGTGTTTCGGTAAAGCCGTACCTCGGTAACGCCACTCATTTTGGGATAGAGTAAGATTTTTCGATGCACCCGGGGATATTCGGAGCGTTCTCCTCTAGCCGGCTCATCACATTGCTCGTGTGACGGATGAAACCCCCCTCCGACGTATATTCGGCATTATTCAGGAGGCGGAGAGTGCATTCCGTGTTGATATCACGAACGACCTCGCCGAAACGTGATGAATAATCGTTGTGGCGCTCAGCCTTATTCGGCCATTCCAATCCCCGATTCACCGCAGCCACGGACCCGCTGAGAAGTGAAAGACATCCGCTCACGATGGCGGGAACCCCGGTGGTAGCCGAAGGCTGCCCGATCCCGTACGTGAGGTTCAAGCAACCCACGCCGAGACTCAGTGCGACGGTGGTGAACAACGCCATGTCCGCACGCCCCTTAAAGAAAGAATACGAATCCTCATGTAGGCGCTTGAGCTTTTCCGCATGCGTACGCCATTTCTCGAGCAGAGGGTTGTCGATGAGAACGGCGGCCTCGCTTTCACTCATGTTTGTAATCAGCGAAGAAAAAGGGTGCCGGGTCTGATGTCAATCCCGCTCACGTCAATCATTGTAAGCATCCGAGGTTCCTCTACCGTGTTCCCGATGCTATTTTGCCGGATGCTCGTGGTGAACCCAAGTAGGTAGTTCCACGGCGGGAGGTAGGTGGTTACATCGGGCCTATTGGTGTCCGACAGCCGCAGGTTTGTTTGGACAAGTGGCATTGTGTGTTACTACGTGTCGAAGAAAGAAAGCGTGATGGTAACACTGAAGGCGTCGGCGGGGTTGACCTCTACCGAGCTCTCTACCAATTCCGGGGCTGAATCGTCCTCATCAACGTCGAAGATACCGCTGGTTTCTGATTGCGGTTCGAAGATTTCCACAAAGCCCTCGTGCAGCCCCGGGCGCAAAACACTTCCAGGAAAATTCGCTGTCCCTAGCGTATGCCGGAATGTCATGCTTCTTCGTCAGGTATTTGATAAAAGGTGAGACAAATTACGTACGCCGTGGACTCGCCATTACCAAGCTCAGTAAATTGCGTCGCAGTCCGCATTTGAAGGTGGATCTCACCAGCATTGTCAAGCGGCCGCCGGATCGGAATCCCCACAGTGTCCTCGTTAACACCTTTCAGAGTGAGCTTCTGGCCCACGTAGCTTAGTGCGTCTTGCGCGCGTGATCCCGGGAGAAATCCGAGGACACTCAGCCCTTGATACGGGTCGTCGACGAAGGTTGTGCTTGTTATTGCTAGCCCGAACGCCTGCGAGCCGTAGAGGTGAATCAACGAACAATGCGAGACCGCGACATGCCACCTTGTGCCGTCGTTTCGGTCCATACGGAAAGAGCGGAAGTCGACGGGGACCCTTTCGTTTGGTCCGCGGACATTCATCCACACGTGAAAGAAGGGCGGATAAAGGCTTCGCTCGGGCTCTTCCACCCAGAAAACGAGGCTGAAGGTGAAATCGTTTACGAAAGTAGGCGTCCATGGAAGCACACTGGTTCTAAGCTTAGTCGGGCCCTGTAGGAGGTAGAACGACATGTCCCCGCGTACAAGCCGCGAGCCGTCGCATATCCCAGCGCACGTGTTGCTCTGCACGTACGACGAATCCGCCATCTCGCCAAAGACATTGCCGCCGCGCCAAGACTGCAAAAGAGCTAGGATTGAGTCGTTGTTTGCGGGATCCCAGCTCTTGTAGGAATTCGACTGTCGGATCGACGGAGAGCACAGCATGATCGAAAGGGGGTCGGGATCCACACCTGTGAAGCCGGTGATCGGTGTGCACCACTCGAGCGCGAAACGAACATGGGGTTGACCTTGGAACCCGCTGCTGTTCTGGAAAGCTGGCGTGCGAACGCTGAATGCGTGTTTCTCGCCGCTCACGCGATCTTGGGTGCTAACGACGATTCTGCGCGCGACCATTTGTTTATGGTGCAGAAAAGATCATACAAAGGCGCTCACCAGTCCATCTGCTGCAACCTCAATGTACCCGCCGTAGTGGCTAAAGACGTCAACAGTGAGACTGGAGGTTAACTGAGCCCCAAACTGTGCCGTTAGATGGGACACCGATGTTGACACGTTGACACCATTCTCCGAAAACATGGCCTTGTGCGACTGCGATTCAAGGTCGGTGGCGATAATGTATTTCCCCTCGTTCGCAGCCCAGGTGTCCGAATTAACGATACCCATGTGTTCCAAGCAACCATACGCGTGGAAGGCCTTTTGTGCCTCAGCCCACGCCTCTGGATTCGAGTCCACTGGCTTCGACGGTGTCAGTACTCCGTTTATGGTAAACTGGTATCTCCCACCATTACCGATAGGATTATTACGGGTTGATACATACTTCTTTGCGTTGTAGTTGTCCTCGTCCTTTCGGAAGATGGCAATCAACGTCTTCAAGGCCTTGTAAGGGCTGGAGAACGCCATACTCATGGAGCCCGAACCGTTAGACGCGACCCAGCGGTGCTGGGAGTAGGTTGTGTATGGGATAATTAGCCGCCCGCCATTTGCTTCAAAAATTGCCCGATCGACGTCGGGGGCCAGATGGATCATCTCTGCAACGTACTCGACGTTTCTTAGGACCCATGGAAAGTTGTTCTCTTGGACCTTCTCCTGATCCCCTAGGGTTAGCTTGAGGGTTAAGTGAGTCCTATTCATGCTGCCGACCGGGAGATACTTCTGCTGCATGCTTCCAACGATTGCGCTCATGAGAGGAATACAGAACACTCGCGAGGATCCTCCGTCAACATCCTCCCCGAACCCCTCCGCGACGCTCCCAGCGAACGACATCTGGTTCGTGGAGCCGGATAGGTCCAGAAGAGTGTGATAAAGGGCGTTGTATTCCTCAATGTTCTCAAGCACACCACCACCGGCGCCCCCGCTTGCTGAAACTTTGAGTGCCCGAATTAGGGCGTGCGCGGAGTAATCCAATACAACTTTGTTAGCAGCCGTCCCGTCAACATTATGAAGCTCGAATTTCAAATAACTCTGCCTGCAATTAAGGTACTCTCCACGGTTTCCGGTAGGGAGTACGAACTTAATCGTGTTGCCTGGATTGAACCCAGACGTTCCGTTCTCGGGATAGATATGCACACGACTCTTGGTCGCCGGCGCCGCCTTAGGCTTGATCCCGTACACGAACGAATCGCTGATAGAGCTTCGCACTTCGGTCATGGTATTGTTTATAGTATCGTTACAGAAATAATTTTCGTTAGCTAGCCTCTTTCAAGTTTTGATCTTGGTCCTCTCATCTGGCCGTACGCGGATCTGACAGCCGCAGCGGGACCCTTCATACTATTTAGATCTGGCGCTTTTCCATCAAGAACCCCTCTACGCCCCCCGCAATACCGCCGACCCCGCGGGCAATGGCGCCGGCTGACGCGATACCAGCCCCGAGAACTGGGTTGAAGGCGGCGACCGGCGCAGCGGCTGAGAGCATCCATCCGCCGAGTTTGTTTCCAGCCACTCGAACGCCGTGTGCGACCTTTTGGCCGATCGTACGAAGGTTGTGCAGCTTCTCGCCGATGAAGTGCCCGAGCCCCATGTCGTGTTTGCTATAAGCCCAGATTTTATGTTTCACATGGGTGCTTTGCCCTTTTTTCGCCTCTCGGCCAGCTTTTCTCGAATGTATAATGCCTTTTCCTCCCCACCTTTTTTCTTCATTCCCGGCCTTAAGTTGACCCCCATCTTCTCTGCTACATCGTCCATTACCCCCGGTCTAAAGAGTAAAGGGTTATCGAGAATCCAGTCATCGTTGGGGTTTTCACGATTCGGGGAGAGGTCTTCGAAAGATCGAACGAGCTGTCTAACACCCGAAGTTGATGGTGCGTCAGTCGAAGGCTTTGGCTGGGACCTCACAGGCTTTTCGCCTATTGGCGCCGCCACGTTCTTAAATTGGTCTTGTCGTTGCATTTCTGGAGCAGGCCAGATGTTAACGCCCACTGGTTGCTGAATTATAATAGGTGCCGGTGATGGGGTTACCACTGTCCACCCTCTGCTAGGGGGGAGTAGTTGTGACATAGGATCGCTATTTACGCTCTGGACGACGCTGACCCGCATATTCTGATTACGTAAAGTACGGGTTTTTGGTTTCGGCTTTGGTTTTTGTTTCTTATCGGCCGCCGGTTTCTTCGGCTGCTTTTTCCCCCACTGAGTATTCTTGGTCTTTCGCCGCGGCATTGCTTTCATGTATACCTATACGGTCGAAATTCTTGAACAGCTCCCCCGTCCCCGTGTCTGCAAACATGAAGGCATAGGGCCGGTCAAACACGTACCGCATGACCTCCTCCGCCTCCTCCCGGGGTAAGGCTATGAGCTCCTGGAATATCGCTGTGGCTTCCTTCTTATTTCGAGGCTTGTACATTAGGAAATGTGACAGTGTTTTTCTTATGGAGAGTGGCATAGCGTTGTACGACTGCACCAAGATCATGATGGATAGCCGGTAGTGACGCCGGTTATAGATTAGGTCACGCAGCACACGTTGGATTTCGTTGTCTTTGAGCGCCGAAGTAACGTCGTCGAGGACCAACAAGCTATTCTTCTCTTTCTCCGCAGATTCCTTCACCGTCTCGCGGATCCCGTCCAGCGTACCCCAATCCAAATCATCGTACATTCTGTCGTGGTTCTTGAAGATATTCTGCTTCAAACTCGCCACGGAGTGAGACGGCATGACAACGTGCACGTGGTTAAAGGCCTTGCGGTAAGCTTGATTGCTCGAGAGGAGGTTGACGAGCATGGAGGTCTTTCCAGTCCCCGCAGATCCGATTATAGCCATGAAAAAGGGGCGATTTGGAAGGGGATCGACGACTTGTTCGTGTATCTTTTTGTCACACAGAAATACCGGTGCCTTTACGCGGAACTCTGAGTGTTTTTCGATGGTGAACCGCATTGTTTCAAGTTCTTTGTTTTATAGTATCTTCGGATTTCTTTTGGAGACACACCCCAGGTAACGGCCTCTAGCACACGGAACTGCTCGTCGGTGAACCCGAACCCGTCGTAATTTCCCCTCCACCACGAAGCCGTCCCATAATTGGAGCTTCGAGCAAGCAAATGTGAATCTATCGGGGCGGACGTACTCGCAGACATGGACGAAACCGCTTCACCGTGAACTACCTCCGAACCGATGGTGTCGAGTAGAGAAGAAGTAGACGTCATGGTTCGAGTTGGTTCTATTTTATTTTCTACTGTCTAGTTTAGAAAAGAAATGGCATGGGACGGGTCAATGATCTCGAGCGCGGCGACAGTGACGGAGACGGTGAACAAGACACCGTTCCTGAGGTACTTGGCGATACTGGGGGGAGCGTTGTGGCTAGTGGAGAGATTTCGGCCGGCGAAAAAGAACCAACCAGCCTTGACCCGAAGCCCAAAACTAAACGAGTAGCAAGCGAGAAGATGAAGGCAGCTCTTTTGCGCGCCAGGACGGCAAAGGCTGAAAAGCGCCGGTCGAGGGCCAAGCAACCAACAATCCAGCCCCAGCCCCAGTTTTTCTTCGATATTGTTTAAAAGATGCTCCAGCATCTGTACTTGGACACGGCGTACGCTGACGCAAGGCTCGATGATGGAACCCACGTATTCTCACTTTTAGACCCCTTGACCGCCCCGCAAGGGTACACGCTGCAGGTTAGGCTGTTGAACGCGTGGCTCCCGCATACCTATTACAGCATCTTCGAGGGGAATGACACGCTTGTTCTTAAATACGACGATGGTGGTGAGATTCCGGGAGAGCCGGTCACCATAAAGCTTCCCCACGGCAACCGTTCGATCGACGATATCGTCGCCTTCCTGAACGATGGAAGACTCGATGAGTACGTGGCGAGTTACGATGAGAACACGAATAAGCTGTCGCTACTTGCAACGGAATTCGCGGATCATCATGTTGTGATCGGGGAAGGATCAACTTGTACGCGTCTATTAGGCTTATCAGTCGGTGACTCCGCCAAAATCGTCGACGGAGAGTTGCTGCTCACCGCTAGTCGTATCGTGGACTTGACGCGCACCAGCTCGGTGTTCGTGCATAGCAACCTCCTCACTCAAAACCTCGACCCCCGGACAAGGCGCGTGGGTGACATCTTAGCAAAGATCCCCAGCTCTGCCCAGTTCAATGGCATTGATCACTACATCTCCGACGCGTTCGTGGACGTGGCCAACCGCTACCTAAGCTATGTTAGCATCCGGCTAAGCGACGACGACGGGCGAACTTTGAACCTCAACGGTGGGCGTTTCACGGCGACTTTAAAAATAGCTTTTGCTAAGATTAACAATGAATCAGTCACGGCAAGTATCGGCGCCGCTGCAGCTGAACGGCCGCCGGGCGGTGGAGGTGGACCTCAGCCAGGTCGAATTGCTTTACCGGGAGCTAGCGGCCCGGGTGACGCTGGAGGAGACGGAAAATGACGGGCAGGACACGGACATTGAGGGAGTCACGACAGACATGACGGCGCTCACTGACACGGTAGCTGCGTTTTCCAACGAGTTCAGCGCGGCAAACATCCGCACCGACAATATCACCGCTATCGGGTTTGACACCGACATTTCAGTCGGCGCCTCGCTTTTGCCGACGACGGCGGCGTTGTTTGGTCCGATTCACTCACTCGGCAGCGAATCCCACGAGTGGAAGACTGTGCACGCCGAAGAGGTTATGCTTGATGGAGTGAGCTTGAGCAACACCTTGGGCGAATTGAGGAGTGATATAGACGCCATCGAGGATCAGAATCTCGTGCAGCACCTGAAGGTCGAGGGAGACGGGCTGATCGGTGTCGACCACAACAAACGCGACTTCGGGGCGCTGGACTACCCGTGGTGGACCATCTACACCACCGACATCACCGTTAATGATAGCATCAATGCAAACATGCTGAAATCCAGCCGCTCTGATACCGATGACATCACGGTGTACGCCAATCTCGTGCCAAATGACACGGACATCGGTGGGAACACGATTGGGACGTATACGAAGCCGTGGCAAGCCGGGCACTTCCACCATGTGTTTGCCAAGAGCCTTTTTGCTCAAAACGAGGAAGGTTACTCGCGACGAGCGCTGCTAGACGGGGACCAAAGCGTTAGCTCCACCATTACCCCTGAGGCTGATAAGCAAGTGGATTTCGGCTCGACATCAAGACCTTTCAGCAAAGCCTATTTTACGGACTTGTACGGGCTAGACGCCTCCGGCACACCACGTAGGGCACTGTTAGAAGGGGATTCGGGGATTGAACCAGGTCCACCCGGCCCCAAGGGCGATCCCGGTAATGACGGCGCACAAGGCCCCAAGGGCGATCCCGGTAATGACGGCGCACAAGGTCCCAAGGGCGATCCCGGTAATGACGGCGCTAAAGGCGACAAAGGCGACCCCGGCAATGTCGGCCCACCAGGCCCCAAGGGCGATCCCGGTAATGACGGCGCACAAGGCCCCAAGGGCGACCCCGGCAACAACGGCGCCAAAGGCGACAAAGGCGACCCCGGCAATGTCGGCCCACCAGGCCCCAAGGGCGATCCCGGTAATGACGGCGCCAAAGGCGACAAAGGCGACCCCGGCAATGTCGGCCCACCAGGCCCCAAGGGCGACCCTGGTAACAATGGTGCCAAAGGCGACAAGGGCGACCCCGGTAATGTCGGCCCACCAGGCCCCAAGGGCGACCATGGTAACAATGGTGCCAAAGGCGACAAAGGCGACCCCGGAAATGTCGGCCCACCAGGCCCCAAGGGCGACCCTGGTAACAATGGTGCCAAAGGCGACAAAGGCCCCAAGGGCGACCCTGGTAACAATGGTGCCAAAGGCGACAAAGGCGACCCCGGAAATGTCGGCCCACCAGGCCCCAAGGGCGACCCTGGTAACAATGGTGCCAAAGGCGACAAAGGCAACCCCGGAAATGTCGGCCCACCAGGCCCCAAGGGCGACCCTGGTAACAATGGTGCCAAAGGCGACAAAGGCGACCCCGGAAATGTCGGCCCACCAGGCCCCAAGGGCGACCCCGGCCGCGATGGGACCGACGGAGGGGATGCGACGTGGCTGGATTTAAATGGCCGCCCGAATTGGACAAACTACTTCTCGCTCGGTGGCACCACGGACACCGTAACAATCGGCTCAAACAGCTTCAAGAGCGGCGACTTCGCTCCCAATGGCCAAGGCGTGTATGACCTCGGTGACCCCTACGCCCGGTGGCGGCGCGTATACGTGGATGAGGTGTATGCTGACAAGGGTATCGACGCGGGCAACAGTCGCGTCACAAACGTCGCAGCCCCGATATCGTACCATGATGCCGCAACGAAAGGGTACGTTGACGAAGCCGTAGGATCGGGCACGACGTCCTTCAACGATATCACTGATAAACCGACGTGGTTGGGCAAATTTTCATATGACGACATCGGCCAATACATGGACCCAGTACAGTCCTCGAACTATGATATCGTGTTGCATGACTCATTGACACCGGTGTCGAACTCGACATATAATCTGGGGCAAGACCTCCGACGATTTTTATTTGGCTATTTCGAGCGGGTGCGACTGTCGGGAAACACACCGTACTACGACGACGAGGCTATTACTTATCAGTTCCTTCGGTCCTACGTAACTGAAAACGCACAGGGTGCATCGTCATGGAGCGGGATAAGCGATAAACCTGAGTTTTTGAGCAAGCTGTCATATGAGAACAATGTGGACCCAGAGAACCCCTCTAATTATGACATCGTGGTGAGCGACTCGATCATTCCGGCCGGTCTTTACAACATTGGACGTGAGAACAGACGTTTTGTTTACGGATATTTTCAGCGGGTGCGGGTTTCTGAATCACCGTACGACGACGATGAGGCAGTACCGTTACAATTTATGCGCGAATACGTCGCAGCGAATGCGATGTGGAGCGATTGGAGTGGCATACGGGGGAGGCCGACATGGACGGACACATTCAGTGGCGACACAACTACGATCAGCGTGGGAAGTAATCTAATTCCGAACGCCACAAACCAATTCGACATAGGAAGTGTGTCCTTGCCGTGGAGGCACAATTACACAGCAAACCTGACTGTCGGCTTAATTGGTACAATAGCCGCTTTGATTGTAAACAGCTCTTCTTCTTTCAGCGATAAGCGTATTCAAGACGTGGGCGCGCCGACAAGTGACACCGATGCTGCCACTAAAAAATACGTGGACGACACAGACTCGGCGATGTCTTCACGAGTATCGGGTGTCGTGTCGTCGCTCCAATTTGAACTGATTCCGACGATTAATTCGCCTATAGTCACCCATCTGACAGCGGAGGTGGTAAACTGCGCCTCCTATGGAAAACTTTTCCTTCGAAACATGGAGATGATTGTACCGACCGTATCATCACCGGCTGATGTGAGTCCAAGAATCATTGTAACACTGTATAAACAACCACTAGAAATCGGACAATCTGCTTGGATCGAGTCGTCAAGCTCCGCTCAGGTGAAATTTGGACAGCTTCATTTCGAATTTCCGAATAAAGACATAACGTTTACTTACTCACAAGGGTACGCCACAAGTCCGCTCGTAAGAATAACATTGACCCGAGTTATGCCTTTTTCTTCGGTAAATTTGATAACAAACGTTACACACCGTTTGAAACATCAGCACGCGGGTGTGGAGGAAATTTGGCTGTAGA